>PVIY010000201.1:179589-244183 GCA_004026745.1 Myrmecophaga tridactyla | reverse complement strand
TTCTCTATTATCGTTTTATTTCTTTTTCTGATGTCTTTTTATTTCTTTCTCTAAATCGATGCAAATGTTCTAAGAAATGATGAATATGCAACTATGTGATAATATTAAGAATTACTGATTGTATATGTAGAATGGAATGATATATTAATGTTCTTTTGTTAAGTTTTTTAATTAATAAAAAAGTTTAAAAAAAAAAAAACTTTGAGATACGACTACACACCTAACCAAAGAATAGCTAAAACAATAAAAGTACCCATACTAAGGGCTGACGAGGATTCAGAGCAATTGTAATCTCAGTTTGTGGGAATGCAAAATGGTACAGCCACTTTGGAAAATAATTAGGCAGTTTCTTATAAATGTAAACACATGCCTACCATATGACCCAGCAATCCTACTCCCAGATACACAGAAAACAGAAGACGGTTGAGAGGGACTGTAGAGTGGGGAGAAGGGGAATGAATATAAAAGGATAGCATAAAGAAATATTTGGAGATTATAGAACTATTTTATCTGATGGATGTGTTGTCAAAACTAACAGAACTGTATACTAAAAGGAGTAAATTTTGCTTTATGTAAAGAAATGCTTAAATAAATTTTAAAAATTTAAAAGGCAAAAAGCATCGTACAAATGTAATTATGGTATACTGTTTTGCCTTTTCAAAATCCTCACTGAAAAGGATAACTAACAGACTTTTCATAGATATGCCATCAGCAAATGTCTCTCAATTGTCAAATCTGTAGATGGTTTTTATTTTCAACTTTAACACCCTTAAAACTTGACCCAGACATTTTTAACTCTAGCCTTCTGATTCTGCATCCAAATACTATGCCAACCTAAAACTCTTCAGAGGCTTCTGCAAGGTTGTTCCCCTTTTCAAATCATCAACTATTTCCTGAAATTATTTTGTTTTCATGCAACCAAGATTCTTTTTTTTCTCTCTTATCCACAGTACTTATGATGCTAATGGTTCAATGCACTTTCTATAAATTGAGATTTTCAACCATCAACTAAATTTTACTTTAACTAGTAACCAATTTTAAAGCAAAATACATATTTTAAGTCATTCAACATTATTGACCCACACAACTTGTAATTTCAAACTCAGAAATATGCATTTCACCTTTGAAATTCTTTTTTTTTTTTCTCATGGGCAGGTACAGGAATCAAACATGGGTCTCTGGCATGGCAAGTGGGAACTTTGCCACTGAGCCACCATTGCACCACCCTGAAATTCTTCTTAAAAACATGTCACTAATTCAGAATTAGCTGCTCTTAGTAACTGCATGTCATTTTAAAATTTCCTTTTTGCCCTTATTTATGCTTTGATAAGCTATTCCCAATTTCACAACAATAACTTTAAGTCCAAGCATTTTCTGTACAGGTGCAGTGTCACAAAAATTGTACCTCTCAAAAATTATGCAAATTATATGGAAATGGGAGAGCTAAGATGTCTTTAAAGCAATGGTTCTCAACCAGGGACAACTTGCTCTCAAGGGGACATGTGGCAATGTCTGGAGAAATTCTTGACTGTGACACAGAGATGGGGGGAGTGGAGGATGGAGTGTTTTTACTGGGATCTAGTGGGCAGAGGCCAGGGATGCCACATCCTGCTATACACAGGAAAGGCCCCCACACCAAAGAATTATCCAGCCCCAACTCCCAGTAGTGCTGAGATTGAGAAATCCTGCTCCAAAACCATTAACCTTCTCAAGAATGTTACACATACTAATAAAATTGCAAACAAAATAAAAACCTGGGGAATTTTCCAGGCATTTCACTTGTTTTATTTTAACTATGCCACAACTACATATACATATATATATATATATATACACACACATATATATTAGTAGATCTGTCACCGTTTTCAATATCAGAAAGTGGTAACAGTACATTCCTTATTGCTCGTTATACAAAGGCGCAAGTTGAACAGTTTAAGAAATATATCAAAAGTTGGTAATAGAAGTCAACATAATATGACTTATGGAAACAGAAAGCCATGACTTACATGCTATCTCACTTTTAATTCCCCAAAATGAGTTAGAGTATAAGAAACCCTTGAATCAAATATTTATTACACGAGGACACAGTTCTGCTTTTAATGTCTAAAGCTTGGCTAAATAAGTAAACCCAATACATTCTCATTTATGTTAAATCTAAAATTTTATGTGAATCTCCTATAACTCTTTTTAAATATTGTTTAAAATGCATATTTATTAGAATACATTTCCATGGTATCTTCCACTGTATGTCACAAAAAAGTTGCCTATAATTAATGTCCCATAACACTAGCATTAATAATTCAGACTAGTATAACCAATAGGTCACAACAGAAATCAACAACTCATAATTATGTATGCTAATTTGGATAAGGTCTCACTAATTAATAAAGAATTTATCCTTGGTATTTATTTTAACCATGATCAAGCATTGCTTATTATTTTAATCACTACATGAACCAGTTACACAAGGTACAAATGATCATCAAACTACATAGATTAACATAAAAAACTCCTAGTCACGAGATCTGTAAATAAATGGATGACAATTGTTTTCATATCATAAGGATGTCATTTTCTTCAGTCACAAAGTAAATCAGTTACGAACTACTGTGATGGTAACTGTTAAATGTAGAGAACGCTTGTGGGTTCACAAGCAACTCTCTCAACATCTAAAGTTGCTACAAAAAGACATACCTACCAAAATTAGTCAAAACAAAATGCAAAAAAGTGCAAATCATATTGTTTCCCCAGCTCCATGTTTAATATGAAACATTATCAAGTTCTCTTTCCTCTGAAGTGTTAATGTTCTGTAAATCAGCTGAAATGTTGACATGTTTTTGCCAAGTTAAATGTTGCCCTTGCATCAAGTCTGTATTTCTAATTGAGAATTAATCTTGCACTTGCCCATGTGAAAGGAATGGCTCTCTGCCAGCAGCAGTAGTTACAATAATCACAGGCACTAAAGGACACACTTTGTTGGCCTATCTAGTTATTTTACATATATCTGGTCCAATGTTCATTCCAGAAACAACTGAAATGTTAAGGGAATCTGCAAATGGTTATGTATATATTTCTCATAAGGATTTTACAATTGGTCAATACATCTGAACACCACTGCAATTTATGCTAAATTTTATATGTAAATAAGATCATGTCAAGCTTTGTCAGAATTTACTTTGCAATGTATGGCCAGCATCTTCTAACTCTCCACTCTTTCAATTGATGTATTTAAACATAATTAAGAGTTTATAAACAATAGCATTAAAAAATGTAAATGAAGTCCTATTTAAAACACTTTATGACTTCTAGTGCCAGTAAAGATGGAACAGTCGTACTCTTCCCAGGTCCTCTCTCTTTCAACTAAAACACTGGGAACATGACACAACAAACAAGAATAGGACTACTTTGAAAAGTGGAAAGAAGGAAGCACACAATTTAGGGTCCTCAGGATTTGAGGAACAGTGTGCCGGTTTGAAGCTGTTATGCAGCCCAAAAAAGCCATGTCCTTTTACCCAATCCAATCTTGTGGGGCAGCCATGTTTCTTTAATACTGATTTAATACTGTAGGGTGGAAACCTTTGCTTAGATTATTTCTATGGTGATTGATCCACTCAATTGTGGGTATGATCTTTTGGTTAGATTACTTTCATGGAGATGTGACACACCCAATTGTGGGCTTTTTTAAATTAATTGGAGATGTGATGCCACCATTCAAGGTGGATCTTGAAACCAGAGACCTTTAAAAGGGGAAACATTTTGGAGAAACCTCAGATGAAAACAGTTGAAGAACAGTTGCTACGGACCCAACAGAGATGCAAACGCAGACATAGTTGTTTGGAAATGCAGAAGCCCCCAGAGACACAGTTGCTTCAGAACTGACAGAGATGCCTAGACAAGGACACTTGGATTGGCAGAGCCTGGCAAATATTGCCACGTGCTTTCCCTGAGAAGCTAAGCAAGCCAGAACCCAGAGTTGCATCCTGGAGGAGCTAAATGAAAGCACACAGACTCTCAGAGAGAAAACCACTGGCATCAGAAGCTGGAAGTAATGGAACCAGGAACAAGTACCAATAGATGCTAGCCATGTGCCTTCCCATATGACAGATACTGGCCTTCCTTGAGTCAAGTATCTTTCTCTAGATGCCTTAGCTTGGACATTTTTATGACCTTAGAACTGTAAACTTGTAACTTAATAAATTCTCTTTTGAAAAGCCATTCTATTTCTGGTATATTGCATTCCAGCAGCATTAGCAAACCAAAACAAACAACATTGTGGTAAGACTCCTAGATTTCCCTATTACCTCCCATACATTCAGAACAGGACATTCCAGAAGCCTCCAACCTAGAGTTGCTAACAGCCACAGTTAAAATAAACTGCAGGAAAAACCTATTTCCCCTAGACAAAAACTGGGAAAACCTTTTTGGCAATACCTAGTCTACCATAGCCAAATACCAAAAAGCTCAGCAAGGCCAAGCAAGGAGCTGATCTTCAATTCACTCTCCCACCCTCTTCATAAGCAAGCTTCATTGTTCTGATTCCCCCATCTAGTGACATCAGCAGAGAGCTAATCATCTATTCCCCTGGCAAAAGCAGTCAATATTCCATAGCTAGGTGGCGTTAACTCAGTGGAAGAGGCAATTCTTCCATTTCTCTGTTGGAGTAGTATCCACAGGGCTGAACTGAGAGGTGGTTTTCTACCCCTGTTAAGAGAGGCAGGTGGTACTCTGATTTCCCTCTGGGGTAGTGTTGGCATGGTAAGAAGGGAGCTGGCCCTCCATCCCCCTTCCAGCAGAAGTAGGCAGTGTTCCTCTACCAGGGTAGTGTCACAAGGTCAAGGGAGGAGTTGAGTCTCCAACAACCCTCACCTGGCAGCGATGAGACTTAAGGTAATGCAAGGCAGGGCTAGTCAGCACTCCACTTCCTTTCCAGCAATGGAAGAGACTCAATCTAGACCTGTACCTCCACAATCAACATCAACAAGGCTGAATAAGGAAGTGAGACTGGGGGTTAGTCACTTTATTTCCCACCACCCATGATATTACTGGGGCCCAGCTCAGAGCTGAACCTCCACATCCACCTGGCACCAATGAGGTGCTGTATGTTAGTACTAGCTGGTACTCTGTGTCCCATCTCCCCATCGAGTGAACGGTAAGGAGATGATCCTCCAACCCCAAACAGCATCAAGGAGACTGAATGAGTTGGTATGAGGTGAGGCTAATCATTACTCTGCTTCCCTGCCAATTCCTAGTGAATGAGACCAGCTGGGGAGCTGAGCTCCACTTCCATCTGACACTGAAGCTGAGAGAGATGGTATAAATAAAGGAAGGTTCATACTCCAATTCCACCCCCCAGACATACACACATACCCACACGCACTTCTCTAGTCAAGAGGGAACAGCAGAAAGCAGAGCTTATGATCACACCCTGAAGCAATAAACTGATGTCAGCAATCCACTTTCCCTTCTCTGGTAGAACTGGGGCTCAGTCGGGAGTTAAGAATACATCACCACTCAGAGGCAACAAGGTTGGGCTAGTTGACACTCCATTTTCTCCAAGAAGTTGTCAATAGGGCTGAAGGGAGTGCTAAACTTCCACCACACAGTATCAGGGTGGCAGGGCACTGAGTCAGTGACCCTCTGTCGTTTGGGTGGTGCTAGAAGGGACAAGTGGGAAGGTGAATCTACAAACCCACCTGACTGTGGCACTACAACTCAACATGTGAACAACCTGCTCTAAAAGGACGATTAAATTGGATCCAGAGTTTCATAGTATAAATACAAGGAAAATCACTTATACTAAGAACCAGAAAAATCACAACTTGAATGAGAAAAGACAATCAACAGATGCCAACTCCAAAGTGAATCAGATGTTGGATTATCCCCAAAGGATTTTTTTTAAGTAGACAACATAAAAATGCTTTATCAAGCATTTGTGAATTTCTTGAAAAATGAAAAAAGTGATAATCTCAGCCATGAAATAAAAATTATAAATAAAACCCAAATGGAAATTAAAGAACTGAAAAATAGTTACTAAATTAAATAATAAAATTTATATATGGGCCAAGGAAAAAGTAGATATGACAGAGTATAGATCAGTGAACTTGAAGGCAGATCAATAATATTTACACAATCTAAACAGAAAGACAAGAGATTGAAGAATAATAACTGTGGCATAATAACAAAAAAGCTAACATTCCTGTCCTTGAAGTCCTAGAAAGGAATGGAGAGAGAATGGCATTGAAAATATATTCAAAGAAATAATGTCCGGAAACATCCCAATATGGCAAAAGACATTGACAGAGATTCAAGAAGTTGAACAAATCCAAAATCCTTTCCATAGCAATATTAAACCTCTGAAAACAAAAACAAAGAAAAGAACTTGAAAGCAGCTGTAGAGAAAAAAAGCACACTTATTAGTGACTACCAATCCAAATGACAGCAGATTTCTCATCAGAAACATTAGAGGCAAATAGGAAATGACACAATAGTTTTCAAGTAAGGAAAAAAACTGTCAATCATGAATTCCATATCCAGCAAAAATATCTTTCAGAAATGAAGGGGAAATCAAGACATTCTCACATGAATAAAAGCAAAGAGAATTTGTTTCATCGAATTCTTACCTTAGAGAATGACTAAAGGAAATTATCTTGACAAAAAGAAAATGATAGAAGAAGCTTAGAGCTTTTGAAAGAAAATAGGAATATCCGATTAAATAAAATTGGTGTAAATATAATAGATTATCCTTCTCATGAGTTTATTTAATCATATTTGATGTTTGAAGAGAAAATTATGACACCATTTTATGTGATGATCAGTGTAGGTAGAGGAAGCACTCAATATAATTAAACTTACAAAGTAGGGTGGGTAAAGGAATCTCAATGGAAGGAAGGTTTCTACACTAGAAGCAATAAAACATCAATGAAAGGTCGGGTGCATGGGTGGTTCAGTGGTAAATGCTCACCTTTCATGCGGGAGACCTGGGTTCAATTCTCAGAACACATACCCCCAAAAAACCAACTGAACAAACAAAAATCAAGGAAAGATAACTATGATAAATTAAATATATATCTTGTAATATCTAGAACCAATATGAACACTACCAAAAAGATATATTCAAATATCCTAAAATTAAATCATGATGGAATCCTAAAATATGTTCAAGTAACCCACAGCATGGTATGATAAGAGGAACAGAGGAATCAAAAGCAGAGGGGAGAAACAGAAACAAATACTAAAATGGAAGACATAAGACTAACATATCAATAATTACTTCAGTTGTAGAATACATAAATACACAATCAAAAGGCAAAGATTGGAAAAGTGTATTAAAAAATCCAAAAACATGCTATCTACAAGAAACTCGCTTCATATACAACAACATAAGTATATCAAAAGTAAAAGGATGGGGTGGTGTGATGGTGGCTCAGTGGCAGAATTTTCACCTGCCATGTTGGAGACCCAGGTTCAATTCCCAGTGCCTGCCTATGTTTTTTTAAAAAAAAAAAGTAAAAGGATGGAAAAAGATATACCATGCAAAAATTAATCAAAAGAAAATAGGAGTGGCTATAGTAATATCAGATAATTTAAATTTCAAAACAATGAGAATTTCTAGAGGTAAAGAGGAACATTATATAATGGTAAAGGCTCAATCTACCAGAAAGATATAATGATCTCAAATGTGTACATACAAAACAAAAGAACCTCAAAACACGTGTAGCAAAAACTGGAAAGAGAAATAGACAAGTACACAATTAAAGTGTAGAAATTCTTCAACATCCCAGTCTCAACAACTGACAGACCTACTTAGTAGACATAATTAACCAGCAGAATCATAGATATAGATATACATATAGACTTTTTACATATAGATATATCTCACACTCAACAATAGCACAATATTTAGTAATTTCAATGTCCATGAAATATTCACCATGTAGAACATATTATGGACAACTAACAAAAAATTCAACAAATTTAAAATAATTCAAATTATACAGAGTAAGCTCTCTAGCCACAATGGAAGCAAATTTGAAATCAATAACAGAAATATAACAGGAAAACCTCCAAACACTTCCCAACTAAACAATTCACTTTTAAATAATCCATCAGTCAAAGAAGAATTCTCTAAGGAAATAAAGAAAATACATATAACTGAACAAAAATGAAAATACAACATTTTAAAATATGTGAGCAGCAGCTAAAAGAGTCTGAAAAGGAAAATTTATAGCACTAAATGCTTATATTGGAAAAGAGAAAACGTCTTGGAAACATTATTCTAAATTTCTACCTCAAAAAAAAAAAATAGAAAAAGAACAGCAAAATAATCTGAAAGCAAGCAGAAAGGAGAAATCAATGAAGTGGAAAATCAGAAAACAATAGAAAAAAATCAATGAAACAAAACATCTGACTCTTTGGGAAAAATCCATAGAATTGATAACCCCCTAGAAAGACAAACAAAAAAGGAGAGAAGACAAATCACTAATGTTAGGATTTAAACAGGGGGTCTCTCTACCAATCCTGCAGTCATTGTGAGGACAATAAAAGAATACTATGAACCACTTTCCAGTCACAAATTCAACAATTTTGAAGAAATGGACCAATTCCCTGAAAATCACAAGCTATCAAAAGTCAACAGAATGAGTAGCCCTATAGCCATTAAAGAAACTGAATTTAAATTTAATTTAAAAGCTCCCCCAAATCAAATCTTTAAATCCAGTTAGCTTCACTGAAGACTTGGAGTCTCTATAAAACATTTTAAAGAAGAATTAACATCAATTTTACATAATCTTTCCAGAAAACAGAAGAAGAGTTTAACATTTCCCAACTCATTTTATGAAGCTAGCAATATTATAATACCAAAAAAATAACAACAGTACAAAAAAAAAAGAAAAACTACAGATCAATACCTCTCATGAATGGTAAGTGCAATTAGTTTTTATGCGCATTAACTCATTGTCTTTAGTTTCTGGCTGCTATGACAAATACCAATGGGTTGGCTTAAACAATAGGAATTTATTATCTAACAGTTTCAGGTCTGGAAGGCTAGTTTCTTCCTGGAGTCAGTAGTGTTTTGTCTGGTTGGCAATCTGGGAGTTCCTTGACATTTCTGTCCCATGACAGTGTCTTCTCCTTTTTCTTCCAGGTCCCAGTTGACTTCTAGCTCCTCCCCATGGCTTTCTCATAAAAGTTTCCAGTAACAGGATCAAGAGTCATCTTGATTCAGTTGACCACACCTTAACTAAAAATAACATCTTCAAAAAGTCCTACTTACAATGGGTTCACACCCACATGAGAACATGGTTTGTTTGTTTTTTTGAGAAGGACACATCACACAATCTGCCACACTTCTTCCCCACCATGGCAAAAGAGGCACATATTGTGTTGTTTGGTGTGCAATTTCTAGCTACCTGTTATGCATTCCTTGGACCCACTAAATTGAACCACTATTTCTATTAGATTCCAAACCTATTAACTTATTTCAACTATGGACCTACTTATTTTATTTTCTACTTATCTTTACTTTGTTTATGTTTTTTTCCCAAATGTGGCAGTAATTTCTTTATTTAAAAGGCATGAAAATCATGATTGATTCATTCTAGATTTCCCAAATGTCTTCAGCATCGAGACTTTATTCCATAAATAAGAATTTCCTTTCTTTGTTAGATTATATTAACATATAGTATCACTAAACTGAGTAAATACCAAATTTCTTTGAATTAGTTCTAAGTGACTCTCTCATTTTCTTGTTTTCTGTATATCTTTAAGTGAATTCTTCACCAGGAAAACTCTCCAAATTTTAGAAACTCTGAAGGAAACCCATTCTAATATAATGCAGCAAAATGAAATTGAATGTCAAATGACACTTATGATTTCACTTCAAACATGTTGGTGTTAGCAGCTCCAAAAATTCTAATTATATTAATATCTCCCTATAGTATATACCATTGACATGAGCCTCGAGAATAGTATTTCAATGAATAACCAGAGGTATACATGTTTAGATTTTTTATTGCTTTATTTATTTAAAACAATATGGCTTATGTATAAATATGCTCATTAAATACCAAAAAATCAGAAATAGTTTTTCATCTTATTATTACATCATCTTAGTGTTTCACTTAATGTTATATATGGACTACACACTGTACATTATTGTAGCTTTCATTACCATTAATCTTTCTTGCCTTCCTTCTGGTATCTTTTCTTTCTGAAGGAGATCCATTATAAATCCCTTTAGTGAGACTCTCCTGATAGTAAGTCTCTCAATTTTTGTTGGTCTAATAATGTCTTCATTGCTTCTTTGCACTTAAATGATAATAGCTATACATGTACAATTTGAGGTTAAAAATAAGTTTCCCTCAGCCTTTCAAAAATATTATAACATTGTCTAGTTGCCTTCATTGCTGCCTCTGAGACATATAGTATCAACATAACTCTTTTCATTTTGGGTTATATATCTTTCTGGTTGTTTTTAAGATCTTTGCTTTGTCTTTGCTGTTCTGCAGTTTCTTTACAATGAACCAAACCATGTGTATATTTTTCTTTATCCTGTTTGGGATTCATTGTGGTTTCTGAATCTGTAGATTTTTCATCAGGTCTGGAAAATCTTACAGATGGCCTTTATATAATGTTTCCTCCTAATCTCTTTATCCCTTCCTTCTTGGCTATGATAGATATTCTCATTCTACAATATATACATTTTAAATGTTTTCATCATTTTGTCTATGTTTTAAGAGCAATTTCCTCAGACATACTTTAGATCAATAATTCTCCCCATCTATAATCTGTTCACTGATTTTTAAATTTATATATTATTTTCTTAGAATTCTATTTAACTGTTTCGAATTTGCCTGTTATCTTTATAATCTTTCCATCACTATTTTAAAATTTTTATTCATTTTAAGTTTTTAAATACATTACTTTATATTCTGTTTCTAAAAATTTCAATGTCTGCAGTCTTTGTTGGTTGATGTTGATGACTTGTTTTCTGCTAACCCTTATATCTTTGTATTTTGGTATTATTATGATGATGACTCATTTTGGCAAAATGTAATCACAGAATTCTGAAAAGTTGGGGGTAACATTCTCCAAATCGTTGTGTTCTCTCTTGTCGTATCTTGGGGATGCTGCTGACATGGACATATTTTAATCCACTGTTTTGTTATTTTCTAAGTAACAAAGGAAGCTAAATTTTATCTTGACCTTGCATGGGAGCCAGTCTATGGTTAAAAAAAAAAAAAAAGGAAAAGGAAAATTACTGGGGGAGATGTTTCACACCTGAGATATAATTGAGATAGATACATTTCCTTGCCAGCTCCCTATCCTGAGAGTCACATTTGTTCCTACCACTTGCATTGAATAAGGGTATAACTCTTTGAGGACCCTGGATTTATGGGAGATTACAAATTCTTGGTACAAACTCCCTGTCGTACAGGAGGTCAAGACCTCCTCTCCTCTGCCCTCTATATCCCTTAAAGCCCCAGGTTATTAGTGCCTGATATCATCAAAGACCTCTAAAGCAGCCTTGGATTTTTCTTCATTTACCATTCATTTTACTTTTTTGTTTCCACTCCCCACCTCAGAGACTCCCCTTACTTTCTTCCGTGTTCAGTTTGGCTTCTAAAAGAATATATGTTGTCATTTGCCTGTTATCTAGAGGTTTTGTGAAGATTTAAAAATATATATATTTAGTCCACAAAATTGCAAGTCATAAATGTCCCTATATGAGAATCAAAGAGACATTTGAGATAATTTACTCACTCATACCTGCATGCCTATTATATGCAAGGCACTGTTCCTGGTGCTGGGCTCATACTGAGGAGTAAAATGGACAACTCTTCCTGAACCCCTGAGATAGATTATGTTATCAATGGCTGTATATCACTGGCATTTTTACTAGCAAATTTGGACATGGTGGAGGTTCTGTTGCTAAAGCAGCAGTTTTCCTTTAAATTATCGTCTAAGATTTTATCTTTACTATTGAAAACTAAAAGCTGACTTGAAAACTATAATTAACATACAATAACATATCCCTAATTGTGTATTTGTAACAAAACATTAGTATATTCTGATATATACATCCTTTATTAAAGCAGAAAGTGTTCCTCAGGGGAAAAAATGGAAATTTCAACACAATAATAAAGTGGTGGGGAAAAAAGGGCAAAAATCAGAGATCAATCTTGCTATAAGCCTTGAATGGAATATAAAAGAAGCCAATTAAGTTATACTTTCACTGATATCATAGAGTTTTAAAAAACTTTTTGTTCTGAAATAATTTCAAACTTCAAGGAAAACTGCAAAAATAAATACAGAAATAATACGTAGAACTCCAACATAAGCCCCGACCAGATACCCATAATTATCAGCTATATTTTGCCACATTTAAATATCTACCTATTATCTTCTAAACATATGAGCGTAGATTGCATATATCATTTTCCTCTAACACTTAACACTTCCATGTAAATTTCCAGAGAACTGGGACACTCACTTATATAATCCACCTTAAGTATAGCTTTTGAGTTCAGGAAAGTTAACATTTATATTAAGCGTGTGGTCCATATTTCAGTTTTTCACTTTTCCCAACAGTGTCTCTTTGGGCATTTTTTCCTTCATTATTATATCCAGTCCAAGATCATGTATTGTATTTAACTGTCATTGTTAAAGGATAGGGGGATAAAATTAATTGATAATCTTGGAGAGCTTGTCCCTTTGGGTTTCAGGCTTTATCTGACCTAGGAACCCTCTGGCAATTACAGATTACAGGAGAGCAAACAGTGTATGAAACCTTTATAAAGACTCAGTTTGAGCCCTAGGTGTTCTTAAGAGTCAACAGGAGTGATGTTGGTTGGGGGTTAGCAGACCAGGGCAATTAGCACTATCTAACTGAAGCTTGCATGAAAGTAGCCTCCAGAAAAGTCTCTCGACTGCATTTGATCTCTTTTGGCCACTGATGCCTTATTTTATTACACTTCTTTTTCCCTTTTTGGTCCAGAAGGTGTTGTTGATGCCACTATGCCAGAGCCAGACTCATTCTTAGGATCCATGCCCCACGTTGTCAGGGAGACATTCACCCCTGAATGTCATGTCCCACATAGTAGGCAAGGTAAGGATTCTTGCAGAGCTGGGTTTAGAGAAAGAGAGGCCACATTTGAGCAACAAAGAGACTTCCTGAAAGCAACTCTTAGCCTTCTTTATGGGTGCTCTTAGCCTCTTCCCTACAGAAATAAGTTTCATATGAGCAAGCCTCAAAATTTAGGGCTTATCCTATTTTCTTGGAAGTCCCCAGTGGTTAAGAGGGTTCCCAGGGTTTCCCAGATGGGAAAGTTTAATTGTTCCATGTGTGTGTGTATATATAAATATATATATTTCCCTCCATCCAACCTTTTGGCCCTCAAGGGACTCTAGCAATAGTTTTTAATTATCAGCCCATAATAGTCTGAGATGAATCCTGATATTAAGCTATACAGAAAAACAAAGCTCATTCCCGTTCTGGACTCCACGAGTTTGGGTTATTTAATAAACTATACAGACAGGGCAATTTAGATTATGTGTTATAGAAAACTTAGGTTCTAGACATAATAAGCCTCCCTGTCTTTGGTCTCATATAGTAGGTGAGTGTTTAGAGTATATACACTATCATCTTTTGCCCTCTATTCTAATTTACCTTAGACCCAGCCAGATTGGCCTCATTTTAAAACTCTAATTGAGGCCTAATCTCTTTTTCAGTTTCTTTAACTATAATTATATATAGCTATGCTAATTTTCAGGGCTGCAGCACTCCATTTCTGGGTCTTAGATGTCACAGAGTTACTCAAAGTTCTAGGGAAATACCAGCTGAAACACATATAGCTCAGTGTCTCAGAATCTAGAAATACATTTAGAACTTCAGATTAAGTGTGGCTGCTAAGGGCCCACAATCTAGGCTCCCATTTTCTAATAACTATTTTCTAAGAGAAACCTTAGCATATTTGTTCTTTTGTTTCTGGCTTATTCTGCACAGCATGTTGTCCTGGAGGTTTATTCAATTTGGTGTGTGCCTCTCGATGTCCTTTCTCTTTGTAATTGTACCATATTCCATCGTATAAATGCATCACAGGTCACCACTCTGCTTCTCAGTCATTGTACCCTTCAGCTCCCTCCATCTACTGGGCATCATGGATACAAAGTAAAGGAACCATGTCTTACAGTATCCTTGCTTGGTTGTACACTCAGCAGCACTCTCAATTTTAGACAATTTTCACTGGCCCAAAATGACAAAGAACCGGCAAACATAGTGTCACCAACTATTAAATCACAACGACCCCTTACCACCTGTCCCTCCCCACTGATTAGTTGCTCCTGGGAGTCTGTTGTACTGTTGATGTTTTCCTGTTAACTATTGGCTACAGCATGCATTTTTAGTTTTCCCCCATATCCCTCTACTATTGACGCTTTGTCCACAATCAAACCATTGAAATAGTTCATAAAACACTTATTTATTATATATTTAATCAGTGGGATACATGGCACTATAGATCCCCTTTCCATCATATTCACCTTTGATACGACAATGTTACTTATAAACCCACAAATTTGTTACTATTACTTCTATCCATTCCCTTACATTTAGACTCAACCTCTCTTGGGTAGTCTTTCCTCCCTCTCTAGTTAGCTACATTCTGCAGCGTAACCTTTGAAATTACCTTTACCAGAGTCATAACAGCAAAATCATACAGTATTTGTCCTTTTGTGTCTGACTTATTTCACTCAGCATTATGTCCTCAAGGTTAATCCACATTGTTATATGCTTCAGGACCTCATTTCACCTTACTGCTATATAATATTCCATATGTATATACTATATTTTGTTATCCACTCACTCATTGATGGGCACTTGGATTATTTTCATCTTTTGACAATTGTGAATAGTGCTGCTATGAATATATTGGTGTGCAAATGTCAATTCATGTCACTGCCCTCAGCTCTTCTGGGTACACACTGAGTAGAAATATCACTGGTCATAGGGCAATTCAATATTTAGTTTTCCGAGGAATTGCCAAACTGTCTTCCACAGTGGCTGCTTCATTATACATTCCCACCACAGTGAATAAGTGTTCCAATTTCTCCATATCCTTTCCAACATTTGTAGTTTTCTGTTTAATAGCAGCCATTCTTACAGGTGTGAAGGGATATTGCATTGTCATCTTTATTTGCATTTCCCTTACAGTAATGAAAATAAGCATCTCCTCATGCTTTTTAGCCATCTATACTGCTCTTCAGAAAAGTGTCTATTCATATCCTTTGCCCATTTTATAACTGGGGTTGTTTTTTCTGATATAAGAGCACAGGACATCAAGCCCTTATCTAATATGTGGTTTCCAAGTATTTTCTCCCATTGAATTAGCTACCTCAATTTGTTGACAAAGTCATTTGAGGCACAGAAGCTCTTGATCTTAAGGAGTTCCTATTTGCCTATTTTTATTTTTACTGCTTGTGCTTTAGGTGTAAAGTTTAAGAAGCAACCTCCTATTATTAGATCTTAAAGATGTTTCCTGCATTTCTTCTATAAGTTTTATGGTACTTTCTCTTACATTTAGGTCTTTATTCCATTTTGAATTAATTTTTGTATAGAGTATAAGATAGAGATCTTCTTTCATTCTTTTGCCTATTGATATCCAAGAATCCCATGCCCATTTATTGAAGAGACTATTTTGTCTCAGTTCTTTGGTTTTGGGGGCCTTATTGAAGATCAATGGTCCATAGATTTGTTGGTCTATCTCTGCACTCTTGACTCAATCCCATTGATCAGTATTTCTATCTTTGTGCCAGTACCATGCTATTTTTTTTTTAATTTGCATATGGGCAGGAGGCACCAGGGATTGAACTCCAGACCTCCAGCACGGCAGGTCGGAGCTCTGCCTGCTGAACCACGGCAGCCGCCCAGTACCATGCTATTTTGACAGCTGTGGCTTTACAGTAAGTTTTAAAGTCAGAAAGTAATAGTCCTCCCACTCCACTCTTCTTTTTTAGGATATTTTTAGCTATTTGGGGTCTCTTTCTCTTCCAAATAAATTTGATAACTAGCTTTTCCAAGGCTTCAAAGTAGGTTGTTTGGATTTTGATTGATATTGCATTGAATCTGTTGGTCAGTTTGGAGAGAATTGACATCTTAATAACATTCAACCTTCCTATCCATGAGTATGGAATGTCTTTCCATTTATCTAGGTCATTTTTTAGTTCTTTTAGCAATGTTCTATGTATAAATCCTTGATATCCATGGTTTAGGCTTATTCGTAGATACTCGAGCCTTTTGGTCCCTATTTTGAATGGAATTTTTTTCCTTAAAATCTCCTCAGATAAGTCCTGTGTATAGAAACATTACTGATTTTTGTACTTTAATCTTGGTTCCTACCACTCTGCTGAATTTACTTATCAGCTCAATTAGCTTTGTCATAGATTTCTCAGGGTTTTCTAAGTATAGGATAATGACATCTGCAAATAATGAAAGCTTTACTTCCTCATTTCCTATTTTGATGCCTTTTATCTCTTTCTCCTGTCTAATTGCTCCAGCTAGGAATTCTAGCACAATGTTGAACATGAGTGGTGACAATAGATATCCTCGTCTTGGTCCCAAACTTAGGGAGAATGCTTTTAGTCTCTCACGATTAAGTATGATTCTGGCTATGGTTTATTTTTGTTTTGTTTTGTTTTCATTTTAATGCAATTTATTGATATATATTATATATTCACATACCATGTAATCATCTGAAGTGTACAATCAATAGTTCACAGCATCATCATATAGCTGTGCATTCATCATCACAATTGACTTTTTTTCTTTTATGTGAAAAATAACATAGATACAAAAAAAGCAAGAAATTTCAAAGCACACTGCAACAATTAGTTATAGAACAGATTTCCAATGTGTGGCATGGGTTACAATTCCACAATTTTATTTTTTTACTACTAGCTGCCCAAGACACTGGAGACTAAAAGAAATATCAATATAATGATTCAGGATTCATACTAATTAGTGAAACCCTATTTTCTCAGGGTACCTCCACCATCTCCTTTGATCTTTATCTCACTCTCTAGGCTTTTTTCTTTTTTCTTTTCTTTTTTTTTTTTTTGGCTATGCCCATTCTAACTTTCTCATGTTGGAAGAGGGATAGGTGGACACCCTCACCAAATAGAAAATCCAGGTCTCCCCTTAACTTTTGTCCCTCTTCTCATTACTAAACCCTGGTATTGCTGTGGTATTGTTTATGTTTTCCTGTTAAACATAGCCCATGGCATGCAACAGCAGTTTTCCCCCATACCCTGAGACTATATACTCTTTGTACAAGATTCATACCTTTGAAGTAGTTCATGTAAGAATTTATTTGTATTTGTAGTGTAATTGGTGGCATTAATATAGGAAAGGGGGATGGAACTAGCTGATTCTGGATGTTCTGGAAAGGCTGGACCCTCTGTATTTCAGGACTTATCTGGCCTAGGAATCCATGAGGAGGTTGTAGCTTTCTGGAAAGTTACTCCCACACATGGAATTTTGTAGAATCTCATATAAAGCCCTAAGTGTTCTTTAAGGGTGGCAGGAATGGTTTTGGTTGGGGTTTAGCAAACTAGGATAGGTAACAATGTCTAACTGAAGCATGCATGAGAGTAGCCTCCAGAGTAGCCTCTCGACTCTATTTGAACTCTCCCAGCCACTAATACCTTATTTATTACAATTCTTTTCCCTCTTTTGGTCAGGAAGGCATTGTGATCCCATGTTGTCAGGGCCAGGCTCATTCCTGAGAGTCCTCTCCCATGTTGCCAGGGAGACTTTCATCCCTGAATGTGATGTCCCACTTAGGGAGTAGGGTAATGATTTAACCTGGGGAGGCAAGCTTAGAGAGAGAGAAAGGCCACATCTAAGCAACAAATGAGGTCCTCTGGTAGTAATTCTTAGGCATACCTATAGGTAGTCTAAGCTTCTCTACTACAGAAATAAATTTTACAAGAGTAAGTCTCAAGATCAGGGGCTTGGGAGTCCCTAATGTTTGACACAATATCAAGTGTTTCCCACATTGTAAAGTTTAATAGCTCCGTATTTTTTCTCCCATCCCTCAAGGGACTTTGCTGATATTTTTTGATTATCTGCTTAACATACTCAGATTTTGCCAAGAATTACATTAAGCTATTCAGGATTAAAGGCTCTCATTCCCATTCTGGGCTCCCTGTGTTTGGGTTGCTTAAAGGATCTATCCAGAAAGGCTGAGTTAGACTATGTGCTAAAGAAAATTTAGGTTCTGGACAGAATACATGTTTCTTCTTTGCTCTCATAGAGTAAATGAAGTTCTAAAATAGAGACAATCAGTTTCTTACCCATGTATTCTGAATTACCTTAATCCCATCTTCATTGGCTTCATTCTTATCTCTAAATACCAGGATATACATACAGTGCAGCCTCTCAAAATCTAAAAAAATTAACAATAGCCACTCTAAACTAAATGTGACTGCTAAAAGAGCTTACAATCTAAGCCCCAATTTTCTTACAAGAATTTTCTAAATGAGAACATACAATATTTGTTCTTTTGTTTCTGGCCTATTTTGCCTCACAAAATGTCCCACAGGTTCATTCACAACATTGCATATGTTACAACTTCGTTCCTCTCTGTAGCAGCATAATATTTGATCATATGTACATACCATCATTTGCCATTCTACTTCTCACTCAGTGTGTCCTTCAGCCACTTCCATCCATTGGGCATCATATATATAATGTACAAAGTTCACAGCATCATATATATAACATTCAAAGTATCACAAAATTGACACTTTCAATTTTGGATAACTTCATTGTCCCCAAGAGAAAAATAACCAATAAACACACCCTCACCAAATAGAAAATCCAAATATCCCCTTAACTTTTGTCCCTCCTCTCATTACTTAACCCTGGTATTGCTGTGGTATTGTTTATGTTTTCCTGTTAAACATAGCCCATGGCATGCAACAGCAGTTTTCCCCCATACCCTGAGACTATATACTCTTTGTACAAGATTCATACCTTTGAAGTAGTTCATGTAAGAATTTATTTATATTTGTAGTGTAATAGGTGGCATACATGGCTTTATACAACCCCTTTCAATCATGTTCACCTTCAATATGGCAATATTAGTTGGAGACCCACTAATGAACTGCCTTCACTTCTATCTATTCCCTTACATTTGCATTCAACCTCCTTAGCTAACTATTCACCCAGCTCTAGCTTCTGTGTATCTCTATGTTCCCTATTTCTGTATAACCTGCTGATTGTACCTTTTACCTTTACCATGATCATAAAAGCAAAATCATACAGTATGTATCCTTTACTGCCTGGCTTATTTCACTCAGCATTATGTCCTCAAGTTTCAGTCATCTTGTCATATACTTCAGGACATCATTTTATCATACTGCTGCATAATACTCCATCGTATGTATATACCATATTTTTTTATCCACTCACCCATTAATGGGCACTTGAATTGTTTCCATCTTTTGACAATTGTGAATAATGCTGCTGTGAACATCAGTGTGAAGAGGTCTGTTTGTGTCATTGCTTTGAGTTCTTCTGGGTATATACCAGGTAGTGGTATTACTGGGTTATGGGGCAACTTGGTATTTGTTTTTCTGTAGAACTGCCAGACTGTGTTCCATAGCAGCTACACCACTATACATTCCCAAAGTAGTGCATAAGTGTTCCAGTTTCTCCACATCCTCTCCAACATTTGTAGTTGCCTGTTTGTTTAATAGCAGCCATTCTTATAGCTGTGAGGTGGTATCTCATTGTAGTTTTGATTTGCATTTCCCTTATGGCTAATGAGAATAGCATCTCTTCATGTGCTTTTTAGGCATCTGTATTTGCTCTTCAGAAAAATGTCTTGTTCATACTGTATTAGTTAGGGTTCTCTAGAGAAACAGAATCAACAAGAAATATCCATAAATATAAAATTCATAAAAGTGTCTCATGTAACTATGAGGACATAGAATCCAAAATCCCTAGAGCAGGCTGTGAAGCTGGTGACTCCAATGGAGGGTCTGGATGAACTCCACAGGAGAGGCTTGCAGGCTGAAGCAGGAAGAGAAGAGAGGCTGTTTCTTCTGAATCCTCCTTAAAAGCCCTCCAGTGATTAGATTAAATGTCTCTCATTGCAGAAGACACTCCCTTTGGCTGATTACAAATGGAATCAACTATGGATGCAGCCAACAAGATCATGATTTAATTCTATGAAATGTCCTCACAGCAACAGACAGACCAGCACTTGCCCAACCAGACAAACAGGTACCACCACCTGGCCAAGTTGACACATGAAACTGACCATGACAGTCCACCCCTTGTTAACTTGGCAGCTATATACATCACCTTAAATCATACTTAATTTCTAAATAGAAAATAATAAAATACACATTTTTTCCTTGTCTAATGATACTTAACTATCCTGCATACAACCGGAAACACAATAAATTCCCCCCAAATAGGGTGCAAGGCCTTGGGTAATATTCATTTTTAAACTTGATATCTTACAACTTTTTTAGAAACTATAACATGAACAAAACAGCATTACAGTCCTCGTTTCTGTAACTAATCACATGGTAATAGCTCACATTTATCACTACATTCTTCCATACCCATTCCATGTTCCTTTTACCCTCAGCAAGCACTTCAGCTGGCCATGGTTCTTTGCCTGGTGGGGTGACCCAAACTTTTATTCCTGAAGTTTCAGACCCATTGGTAGTCCAGCTTGAATAGGGTTGCTGCAGTTTTCCATTGATTTTAATCACAGGGCATGGTAGTATTAATACATGCCCTAGGGGATCTCCTATATTCCAGGAAAACTCTTCTTTACCTCCACTGTGTAGTTGCAGTCCTATTCCCCCCTGACAGTCAGGGTCTATCACCCCAGCCAGTAATGTAATCCCCTTCTTAGCTTGTTGATCCAGGGGCATGAGTAGCCCAAAGTGACAAGGTGGCAGTCTTAGATTCCAGTTCAATGCAATCATTGCTGTTTCTCCTGGTGGAAGCACTCCCCCTTTTGGAACTAAAACCTGTAGACCAGTGGAGGTCACTGGGACAGGAAACAAAAATTTTCCTAGTGGATCACTAGGGGTAGTAGTGAGTGGTACCACTCCCATTTCCACTCTTTGGTTCCTGGACCCATGAATCCTGGCTATGGAAGAAACAGCACCATACAGTGGGTGCTGAGTTAGAGCATACACAGCTTCCTGGAGAACATTACCCCGGCCCTTCAAGGTATTGCCACCTAGCTGGCACTGTAATTGAGTTTTGAAAAGGCCATTCCACTGTTCTATCAATCCAGTGCCTCTGGATGATAGCAAACATGGGAAGACCAGAGAATTCCATGAAAATGTGCCCATTCCTGCACTTCATTTACCATGAAGTATGTTCATTGATCAAAAGCAATGCTGTGTGGAATACCATGATGATGGATAAGGCATTCTGTAAGTCCATGGATGGTGGTTTTGGCAGAAGCATTGTGTGCAGAGAAAGCAAACCCATATCCAGAGTATGTATCTATTCCACTTAGAACAAATCACTGCCCTTCCATGAAGGGAATGGTCCAATGTAATCAACATTCCACCATGTAGCTGGCTGGTCACCTCGGGGAATAGAGCTATATGAGGGGCTGGGTGTGGGTCTCTACTGCTGGCAGATTGGGCACTCAGCAGTGGTTGTAGCTAGGTCAGCCTTGGTGAGTGGAAGTCCATGTTGCTGAGCCCATGCATAACCTCCATCCCTACCACCACAACCACTTTGTTCATGAGCCCATTGGGTAATGACAGGAGTTACTGGGGAAAGAGACTGACTGGTACCCACAGAACAAGTCATCTTATCCACTTGATTATTAAAACCTTCCTCTGCTGAAGTTACCTTCTGGTGTGCATTCACAAATATCTTCATGTTTTTACCTCACTCAGAAAGGTCTATCCACATACCTCTTTCCCAGACCTCTTTGTCACCAATTTTCCAGTTATGATCTTTCCAAGTCCCTGGCCATCCAGCCAAACCATTAGCAATAGCCCATGAGTCAGTATACAAATGCACCTCTGGCCAGTTCTCCTCCCAAGCAAAATGAACAACCAGGTGCCCTGTTCAAAGTTCTGCCCACTGAGAGTATTTCCCCTCACCACTGTCCTTCAAAGACACCCCAGAAAGGGGCTGTGCTGCAGCTGTCCACTTTCAGGTAGTACCTGCATGTCGTGCTGAACCATCTGTAAACCAGGCCCAAGTTTTCTCTTCCTCAGTCACTTCACTGTAAGGAACACCCCAAGAGTACATAGCTCTGGTCTAGGAAAGAGAAGGTAATGTGGCAGGAGTGGAGTTCATGAGCATTTGGGCCACTTCCTCATGTAATTTACTTGTGCCTTCAGGGCGTACTCTGGCCTTATCTCATATATACCATTTCCATTTTATGATGGAGTGCTGCTGCACACACCCAACTTTATAGCTTGGTGGATCAGACAACAACCAGCTCATGATAGGCAACTCAGGTCTCGTGGTAACTTGGTGGCCCATGGTTAAGCATCCAGTTCCTATTAAGGCCCAGTAGCTGGCCAAAAGCTGTTTCTCAAAAGGAGAGTAGTTATCTGCAGCAGATGGTAAGGCTTTGCTCCAAAATCCTAAGGGTCTGTGTTGCGATTCTCCTATAGTGACCTGCCATAGGCTCCAAACAACATCTCTATTTGCCACAGACATTTCCAGCACCATTGGATCTGCTGGATCATACAGCCCAAGTGGCAGAGCAGCTTGTACAGCAGCCTGGACCTGTCACAGAGCCTCCTCTTGTTCAGGTCTCCACTCAAAATTAGCAGCTTTTCTGGTCATTTGATAAATGGTCTAGAGTAGCACACCCAAATGAGGAATATGTTGTTGCCAAAATCCAAAGAAACCAACTAGGCATTGTGCCTATTTTTTGGTCATAGGAGGGACCAGATACAGCAACTTATCCTTCACCTTAGAAGGGATATCTCGACATGCCCCACACCACTTGACACCTAGAAATTTCACTGAGGTAGAAGGCCCCTGTATTTTTGTTGGATTTATCCCCCATCCTCTGATACGCAAATCCCTTACCAATAAGTCTAGAGTAGGTGCTCCTTCTTGCTCACTAGGTCCAATCAACATGATATCATCAATAAAATGGACCAGTGTGATGTCTTGTGAGAGGGAGAAACAATCAAGGTCCCTGCGAACAAGATTATGACAAAGAGCTGGAGAGCTGATATAGCCCTGAGGCAAGACAGTGAAAGTATATTGTTGACCTTGCCAGCTGAAAGCAAACTGTTTCTGGTGGTCCTTACTAACAACTAAATGAGAAAAAAGCATTTGCCAGGTCAATAGCTGCATACCAGGTACCAAGGGATGTACTGATTTGCTCAAGCAATGATACCACATCTGGAACAGCATCTGCAATTGGAGTTAGCACCTGGTTGAGCTTTACAATAATCCACTGTCATCCTCCAAGACCCATCTGTTTTCTGCACAGGTCAAATAGGAGAGTTGAATGGTGATGTGGTGGAAATCACCACCCCTGAATCCTTCAAGTCCTTAAGAGTGTCAGTAATCTCTGCAATCCCTCCAGGAATCCAGTATTGCTTCTGATTTACTATTTTGCTAGGTAGGGGCAGCTCTAGCGCCTTCCACTTAGCCTTTCCCACCATAATAGCCCTCAGTCCATGAGTTAGAGAGCCTGTGGGGATTCTACCAGTTGCTCAGTATGTCTATTCTAATCATGCATTCTACAACTGGGGAAATAACAACAGAATGGGTCTGGGGGCCCACTGGACCCATTGTGAAATGGATCTGAGCTAAAACTCCATCAATCACCTGATGTTCATAAGCCCCCACTGTCATGATGGACCAGAGTGACGTTTTGGGTCCCCTGGAATTAATGTCACTTCTGAACCAGTGTCTAATAATCCCCAAAATATCTGACCATTTCCTTTTTCCCAATGCACAGTCACCCTGGTAAAAGGCTGTTGGTCTCCTTGGGGAAGGCTTGGAGGAAGATTAACAGTATAAATTTGTGGCAGGGTAATACGTTTCTCCAACAAAGGGACCTGGCCTCCCCTTCATTCAAGGGGCTCTGGGTTTGTAAACTGTTTCAAGTCTAGAAGTTGATTAAGGAGCCATGACTCTGTGTTTTTGTAATTCAAGTTAGACTTCTGTACACTTGACCTAGAAGTCTTTTGTTTATACAGCTCAAACAAGAATTTAGTAGACTGCCCTTCTATTGTATTTCTAGGTACCCCATGATTTACTAGCCAATGCCACAAATCTCTGCGAGTCAGATTCTTTTGACTCCTGCTTTGAGTTTGTGGTCTATTATAATAGCCATGTATACCCTGTCTTTGGTGATTAAGTGTTGTGCCAACTCGGGATCCAGCCATCCTCATTATGTTTAAGGATTCCAGCTCAGTGACAGCAGTTCCCACAGTAATATCTGACCCACAGAGAAGTGCAACTACAGAGCTCTTCAGGGATGATTTTGTTGGTCTCAAATTTATTTCTCACTGTTCTGGTATAACCTCCGGACATCCCTGGGGTGTAAGAGCAGGCTTTGCATGATAAATCCACTCTAACATTCCAACCTCTCTGAGCCTCTGGATCCTCTCATCTACATTATACCAGGGCAGTTCTGGCATTTCAACCTCAGGTAATGTTGGCCACCTTTTGTTCCATGTTTCAGCCAACCATCCAAACAAACTGTTAATACCTTTTCTAACCTCTGGAGCTATAACACTGAATGCAGAATCTCTGCTTAGTGGGTCCATATCAATAAATTTAGCCTGATTCAGCCTTTTATTCCTCCCACCATTATCCCATACCCTTAAAATCCATTGCCACACATATTCCCCTGATTTCTGCCTATATAAATTGGAAAACGTATGCAGTTGTTTTGGAGCATAACATACCTACTCATTTGTGATACTTTGTACCTCATTTTTAGGGGCCTGTTGAAACTTTAGTCTAGTTATAGGTCTGGAAGAAATGAGAGGTGGAGGTGGGTCATGAAAAAAAATTAGAAGATCTTCCAAGCCATTTGCTTCAGGGCATTCATTTGCAGTTTCATCTGTTGAAACAGGAGTAATCACTCTAGGGCTAATCCCTTCAAGTGGAGGTTGGGTGGTCAACTCCTCAAGGCAGGCTGGAGGTGGGGTAGTTATGTCCTCAGGGTAGACTATTACAGGGTTATCTAGAGAAAACTCAGCAAGAAATAGGGTTTCAACCTCACCACCAACATTATCAATCCATTTGTCACCATCCCATTTATCAGCGTCCAACTCCTTTCCAATCAATGCCTTCACTTTAACAGCAGACACCATGCAAGACTGAGATTTCAGTTTATGTTGTAAAGCTGCTCCTCTAGCAATTAGATTCTGAGTCTGATTTTTGGAGATATCATGTCTACAGTTGCACAAAATAAGATTTTCCTTCAGGACACTCATAGAAACATTTACATCTGTTGTGGAGGGCCAGGAACAATAAATCAGGCCCGAGCAGGGAAAGTCCCCAAGAGTTAAACAATAACCAATGTTAGGGAACTGGAGGAATGGGATGTGTTTTGGCAACAGCTAACAGCATTTTTCTGCTTCTATGATTACGCTTGATGGCTAGCAACTGCAAACCACAACATAATTTTAGCCTTTATAAGCTCACCTTGAAAACCTCTGGGGGCTGCTGCTCTCTGAATCTTCTTTCTTGGAGGTTTCTGAGGCAGTTGCCAGCTGCCTAATAACGACTCCAAATTGGCTTGCAGTTTTGAATTGTGTGGTCTCTTTTTCAGTGTGCCCCACAACACTGTCAGACGTCGTGTAAGCTTCTCATTAGAAACCCTAAGCCCATGCCTTTCACTCATTAATGTATACAGTGGAACTAACAACCACCAGCCAACATCTCTACACCTCTTATTCCCACAAAATTCTGTAAAGGTGTCAAAAACATTATCCCCCAGAGCATGACTTTGAACAAGCGAAGCATTAGAAGAATTGAATGGTGACACTTTGACTATCTCTTTTGCCAACTCACCCCTGGATTGGCAGTGTCATTCTGATTATGGGAATCAGAGTCCTTAGTGCCTTTGAGTCCAATCAGAGTAGAAAACCATTTTTAAAAACCCATTTTTAAGATTCTGTTTCTTAAGAACCACTCTTGGTACCAAGCTGTATTAGTTAGGTTTTTCTAGAGAAACAGAAACAACAGGAAATATCCATAAATATAAAATTTATAAAAGTGTCTCACATAACCGTGGGTACATAGCGTCCAAAATCTGTAGGGCAGGCTGTGAAGCTGATGACTCCAATGGAGGGTCTGGATGAATTCCACAAAAGAGGCTCACAGGCTGAATCAGGAAGAGAAGAGAGTCTGTCTCTTCTGAATCCTCCTTAAAAGGCTTCCAGTGGTTAGATTAAACATCACTCATTGCAGAAGGCACTTTCCTTGGCTGATTACAAATGGAATCAACTATGGATGCAACCAACAAGATCATGAGTTAATTCTATGAAATGTCCTCATAGCAACAGACAGACCAGCACTTGCCCAACCAGACAAACAGGTACCAATACCTGGCCAAGTCGACACATGAACCTGATCATCACACATATCTTTAGCGCATTTTATAATTGGTTTGTTTCTTCTGTATTATTGAGTTGTAAAATTTCTTTATGTATACAGGATATAAAACTTTATCCAATATGTGGTTTCCAAATATTTTCTCCCATTGAGTTGGCTGCCTCTTCACGTTTTTGATAGTCTTTTGAGGCACAAAAGCATTTGCTTTTAAGGAGTTTCCATCTATCTACTTTGGGTGTAAAGTTTATAAAGCTACCTCCTATTATTAGGTCTTGAAGTCCCAGATATGGTATTAGAGCAATGTTAGCTTCATAAAATATTAGGTAGTTTTCCTTTTTCCTCATTTTTTTTTGAAAAATTTGGAGCAGGATTTGTATTAGTTCTTTTTGGAATGTTTGATAAAATTCCCCTTTGAAGGCATCTGGTCCTGGGCTTTTCTTGTAGGAATATTTTTGATGACTGGTTGAATCCCTTTACTTGCGATTGGTTTGTTTGAGATCTTTTATTTCTTCTTGAGTCAGTGCAGTTTGTTCATGTGTTTCTAGGACTTTGTCCATTTCATCTAAGTTGTCTAGTTTGTTGGCATATAGTTGTTCACAGTATCCTCTTATGATGTTTTTTATTGATTCACGGTCTGTGGTAATGACACCCCACTCATTTCTGATTTTTTTTATTTGCTTCTATCTAGTTTGATAGCTGCTGAGATGTGATATACTCGAAACGGAAGAGCTTTTAAAAGGGGATTTATTAAGTTGCAAGTCCACAGTTCTATGGCCATGAAAATGTCCCAACTAAAGCAAGGTTATAGAAATTTCTAATATAAGGCAACCAGGCAAAGATACCTTGCTTGGTTCAAGAAGGACAATGATGTTCAGAGTTTCTCTCTCAACTGGAAAGGCACGTGGTGAACACAGAAGCCTCTGTTAGCTTTCTCTCCCAGCTTCTTGTTTCAAGAAACTCTCCCAAGGGTGTTTTCCTTTATCACCAAAGGCATTTGGCTGCCTGGGCTCTGTAGCTCTTTCCAAATGGTTCCCTCTAAAAGGGTTCCAGTAAGCAACCCCAACTTGAATGAGTAGGGACACACATCCATGGATATAATCTAATCAAAAGCTATCAAAAATTTCCACCCACAAGTGGGTGGTTCACATCCCCTTTGGAACAATCAAAAAACTCCCAGCCAGCAATACTGAATGAGGATTGAAGGACATGACTTTCTAGGGTCCACAAATTCAAACCCAGCACATTTCACCCCTTGAAACTCAAAAAGACATGTGCTTTCCAAATGCATTCATTCCATCATAATATCTGAAAGCCTTAAACCATTTCAGTAACAAAACAAATACAATACAGAGTCAGAAACAGTACAAACTCTCATCAAAGCTAGTTACAGGCATGGTCTGTCCTAAGGTAAAATCCTCCTCTGGCTCTGGACCTGTAAAACTCAGAACTAAGTATTTGCTGTCAACATACAAAGGAGGGACAGTCTTAGGATACCTGTTTTCATTTCCATAGAGAGAAATTGGAAGGAACATATGAAATACCAGACCCAAACAGTTTCAAAAACCTGCAGGACAAACTCCATTAGATTTCAAAGTCTGAGAGTCATTTATCTTCAGGGCTTTAGAAGGCAGCAGTCCTACCTTTTCCAAGGGCCTATGCAGTGGTCCACCTTTTCCTGAATGCAATCTTGGGGGACACTGGGGAGACCACCTTTTTCTCAGCTCCACCCTCTCCAAGCATCGGTCCACAACCAGGTTCTCCACTATCTCTGGAGCACATGCTCAACCCCTCCATGTGGTGGCAGCCAGGTTCTCCCTAATCCCCAAGGAATGTGCTCCATCCTCTCCAAGGCCTGAGGCAGTATCACTCTTCCACTACAATCAGGTGGAAGGCTCATCCTCTGCCGTGAGGGAAAACTCACACTCTCCACAGTGCTTATGCTTGGGTGGGTCTGCTCTCCTAGCCTGAGGCATTTTGACTTCAGATTTCAGCTTCCATAGTTCTGTCTCTGAAGTTATTTTTCCTCCAGGTGTCCCTTCTCTGTCCCTCTCAGTCCCAACTGGCAATGGTTCTCTTTATACAGATCCCTCAACATTCTCATTAGTTTTCTATGCAGTAGTTTCAAATCATGCCCATCAGACAGCAGGATTTTCCACAAATCCTTCCTGGATAACTCCATTTCCAATCCTAGCTTTCTCTGAAGTGGCTGACTGGTTCCATGTTTGGACAAATCCACACATGGGGGCACCATTCTCTGGGGTCTCACTTCCTGGAAACCCAGAATTTTCTAGAGCATCAATTTCTGGTTTCTTTGTACCCAAGAGTTCAATTCTCAATTTATCTTTTTCCTGTCATATTTCACTAAAAGCTGCAAGGAGAAACCACCCTGCATTTTCCACACTTAATTTGGAAATCTCTTCTGCTAACAGCCAAGTTCATGGCTTTTAAAATCTGCCTTCCAGCCAAAGCCACTAGTCAACTTTGTCAGATTATCTGCCATTTTAAAACAAAGATCATCTTCCTTCTAGTTTGCAATAACATGTGACTCATTTTTGTCTAAGGCCTTATCAGAAATATCTTTAGAGTCCACATTTCTACCAACAGTATCTTCAAAGCATTCTAGGCCTTCTCTATTAAGTTCCTCATAACTCCTCCAAAATCTTCCCCTTATGCATTTAAAAAGCTGTTCTAACATGTTTGGCATTTGCAAACTGAAACAGCACCCCACCTCCAGTACCAAAATCTGTTCTAGTTTTCTGGCTGCCACAATGCACTATAACAGAAATTGAATGGCTTTTAAAAGCGGGCATTTATTAAGTTGCAAGTCCACAGTTCTAAGGCTGTGAAAATATCCCAACTAAAGCAAGGCTATAGAAATGTCCAATATAAGGTATCCAGGGAAAGACATCTTGGTTGAAGAAGGCCGATGATGTTCAGGGTTTCTCTCTCATCTGGAAAGGCACATGGCAAACATGGCAGAATTCTGCTAGCTTTCTCTTCCAGCTTCTTGTTTCATGAAGCTCCTCTGGGGGCATTTTCCTTGTTCATCTCCAAAGGTCTCAGGCTGTGCAGGCTCTGTAGCCCTTTCTAAAACAGTTCCTTCTTAAAGGGCTTCAGTAAGCAACCCCACTCTGAATGGGTGGAGACACACCTCCATGGACATAATCTAATCATAAATTACCACCCACAGATCAGGTGGGTCACATCTCCATGGAAAAATCAAAAAGCTCCCAGACAGCAATACTGTATGAAGATTAAAGGACATGGCTCTTCTGGGGTATACCACAGATTCAAACTGGCACAGCATCCTTTCTCTTTTTTTCTTTTCCTTTTTCAGTCTTACTAGGGGTCCATTGATTTTACTGATTTTCTCCAAGAACCAGCTTTCAGTTTCATTGATTCTTTCTATTGTTCTTTTGTTCTTCCATTTGTTTAACTCTGCTTTAATCTTTGTTATTTCTCTATGTGATTTGGGGTTAGTTTGCTGTTCTTTCTCCAGTTCCTCAAGGTGAGCAGTGAAGTCCTTGATTGTTGCTTTCTTCTTTTTAATATAAGCATTTAGGGCATTAAATTTTCATCTCACCGCTGCCTTTTCCACATCCCATAAGTTCCAAAATTTTGTATTTTCATTTTATCTATCTCCAGACAGTTACCAATTTTTCTAGCAATTTCTTCTTTGACTCACTGGTTGTTTAAGAGTGTGTTATTTAATCTCCATATATTTGTGAAAGTTCTCATTCTTTGGTGGTTATTGAATTCTAACTTCATTCCATTGTGACCAGAGAAAGTACTTCAAATAATTTCAACCTTTTAAAATTTATAAAGACCTGTTTTGTGCCTCAGGATATTACCTATTCTGGAGAACAATCTATGAGCACTAGAGAAGAATGTACATCCTGGGGTTTTGGGATGTAATAACCTATATATCTCTGTTAGGTCTACTTTATTTATCAAATTGTTTAAGTTTTCTAATTCCTTGTTGATCTTCTATCTGGTTTTTCTATCTATAGAGAAGAGTGTTGTATTGAAGTCTCCTACTGTTATTGCTGAAACATCTATTGCTCCATTCAGTCTTACCAACGTTTGCCCCATGTACTTTGGAGCTCCTTGGTTGGGAGCATAAACATTTATGATTGTTATATCTTGTTTGAAATGATTACATACCCTAGAAAAGCCATGCTTTAATCCTAATCCCATCTTGTAAAGGCAGCTGCTTCTTCTAATCCCTATTCAGTATTGTATGTTTGAAACTATAATTAGATCATCTCCCTGGAGATGTGATTTAATCCAGAGCAGTTGTTAAACTGGATTAGGTAAAGGCATGTCTCAACCCATTTGGGTGGGTCTTGATTAGTTTCTGAAGTCCTATAAAAGAGGAAACATCTTGAAGAATGGGAGATTCGGAGAGAGCAGAGAATGCTGCAGCACCACGAAGCAGAGAGTCCACATGCCAGTGACCTTTGGAGATAAAGAAGGAAAACGCCTCCCGGGGAGCTTCATGAAACCAGAAGCCAGGAGAGCAAGCTAGCAGATAACGCTGTGTTCACCATGTGCCCTTCCAGATGAGAGATGAACCCTGACCGTGTTCACCATGTGCCTTCTCACTTGAGAGAGAAACCCTGAACTTCACTGGCCTTCTTGAACCAAGGTATCTTTCCCTGGATGCCTTAGATTGGACATTTCTATAGACTTGTTTTAATTGGGACATTTTCTCAGTCTTAGAATTGTAAATTAGCAACTTATTAAATTCTCCTTTTTAAAAGCCATTCTGTTTCTGGTATATTGCATTCTGTAAGCTAGCAAACTAGAATATATCTTTTTGGCGAATTGTCCCTTTTCTTAATATGTAGTGCCCTTCTTTGTTTCTTATAATGTCTTTACATTTAAAGTCTTTTTTTGTTTTTATTTAGTATGGCTACTCTTGTTTTCTTTTAGTTATAGTTTGCATGGAACATCTTTTTCCATCCTTTCAATTTCAATCTATTTGTATCCTTGGGTCTAAAATGAGTCTACAGCTGAATCATATTTCTTGATCCATTCTGCTAATCTGTATCTTTTAATTGGTAAGTTAATTCATTAACATTCAAAGTTATTATTGTAAAGGCATTTTTTGAGCCCATCATCTTATCCTTCAGATTTTGTCAGACCTATACACGCCTTTTCCTCTTTCTCTTTTTATCCTTTACATTACCCTTACTGGTACTCGTCAATTCTGTGCCCAACTCCAGACATCCCTCTCCTGTCGTTTCTGTTTTTTTTTTTTTTTTTTCAGCTGACAGAACTCCCTTTAGCATTTCTGTAGGACCAGTCTCTTGTTGATAAATTCTTTCAGCATTTGTCTGTGAAATTGTTAATCTCTCCCTCACTTCTCAAGGACAATTTCACTGTGTACAGCATTCTTGGCTGGAAGTCTTTCACTTCCAGGATCTTAAATATATCATACTACTGCCTTCTCACCTCCATAGTGTCTGTTGACTAGTCAGAACTTATTCTTACGTGGTTTCCCTTAAATATAGATCATTTTTCTCTTGCTGCTTTCAGGATTTTCTGCTTCTCTTCAACATTTAACAGACTAATTAGTATATGTCTTGGAGTAGGCCCATGTGGATTTATCCTATTTGGGGTTCATTTAGTTTCTTTGATTTGCATATTTATGTCTTTTATAATGCTTAGGAAATTTCCCCAAAAAATATCTTCAACAAATCTTCCTCGCCCTTCACTCTTCTCTTCTTCTGAGACACCAATGATTCTTATATTTGTGTACTTCATTTTGTTCATTTCCCTGTTATCCATTAAAATTTTTCATCATTTGTTCTTTAGTATGTTTGAAATAAATTGTTCTGTCCTCTAGTTTGCTTATTCTTTCTTATGCCTCTTCAAATCTGCTGTTGTGTGTCTCTAGTACGCTTTTTATTTGGCCTACAGCATTTTAATCTTTGTGATATCTGTATTTTTCTATTTAATCTTTCAAATTCTTTTTTATGCTCTTCCACTGTCTTGTTGATCTCCTTTATGTCATTCAGCCAACCCACTGATTGTATTTAGTAGAGTTATATCTTTGGTTTAGTTGTTCCAAAGTCTGTTTCCTCTGGTGTTTTAATTTGGTCATTAGACTGGTCTATATCTCTCTGCATTTTGAAATGCGTAGTGGTCCTCTCTTACCTTCAAGGCATGTAATTATCTTGATAGGGTTACTTTGGAAGTTGATTTACTTCAGTAGTCTAAAGTTTTGTATTTGCAGGATGGGTGTGGGGAGGGATGCAGGGTTTTGGGCAGAGTGCAGCTGTGCAGTGAGGGGTTGTGGTGCAGGGACAGGTGTGATTTAGGGGCACTACACTGATGCCCAGGAGTGTGGGGTGCAGGGATGTAAGAGGGCAGTGTGGGGGTTGCGGGGGTAGGGTATAGCTTGGGCAGGCCTTGGAGTGCAGGGGCGGGACATGGTGTGGGGGACACAGAGGTAGGGCACAGCAGGAGGTGGATGGGGGGGCAGGCAGTGCAGATGTGCAGGGGCTGGTGCACAGACAGGCTGTGGGTCGGCTCACAGAACGCGGGGGTCATGGGTATCAGGGTGTGGGTTTTAGGGTACAGAGATCAGGGCGCAGGGTGGGGGCACAGGTGCAGGCTTCACAGAAGGGGATCCGGGGTATCGGGATGTGGATGCACGTCTGCACGAGGATGGGGTGCAGGTTGCAGGGCTTGCTGTATGGGCTTTTTATATTTACCCTTTATGATATTAAGAAAGTTTCCTTTGAGTCCTACCCTTAGAAGTGTTGTTGTTTTGTTGTTTTTTTTTTTTCAGGAAAGGACGCTGAATTTCGTCCATTGCTTTTTCAGCATCAGTCAATATGATCATGTGATTTTTCCCTTTCAATTTGTTAATGTGCTATTACATTGATAGGTTTTCTTGTGTTGAACCACCTTTGCAAAAGCTATGGAATGCTTCATGAATTTGCGTGTCGTCCATGTGCAGGAGCCATGCTAATCTTCTCTGTATCATTCCATTTTGAGTATATATACAGCTGAAGCAAGCACTCAATTGTTTTTTGACAGGTGAAGAAGAGAAGGCAGAAAGGAATTCTATGCAAGAGAAATAGGTAAGCAATGTAAGCAATGTGTGAGAGATGAAAATAGGAGAATGTGTCAGTAAGAGTAGGGAGTCTGAATTTCTTAGAAAGAAACGTATCATGTTAGATGAAAACAGTTGAAAAAAGTAGCTTAGAGGATTACATAGGGCTGCAATGTTGTTGTTTTTATTTCAAAAGATGTCTCTTGTTTTTCACTGGCTCATAATCCAGTCAATTTGGAAACTGTCATCAACCATTAGTACATAACCAAATATCCCCCAAAAGTTTTGTGTACCTAATGAGGGTAAAAAGATCATATGCTGCCACATGTCACATTACAGTGCTGGCTTTTCACAAGTCTGAATTTTATCAATATACAATTTCGTAGGAAAAATTTAAGTTCAGTAAGAGCTTTCTTTTGGAAACACCGCCAATCAAGATCTAAGGCAAACTTTGAATAAATTAACATTTACACGTAGAAATTGATATTTGAACAAGAATTTAGCGATTATTTATCTCTGCCAGAAACTGGCAGATTATCAACTTATCCCTATAAAAGTTACCACCTAAACAAAAGGTAAATAGACACAAATATAATGTACATTTATTATAAATATACCACTATAATAGAAAACTATCAGAGAATCATATTTGCCAGTGTCCACTTATTTATTTCAACAATCTCTCATCTGAAAATGCCACTATGGTAATTTTGTCAAATTTGAGTAAGTTAAAATTTGATGACATTGCTTTTAAAAATCTATATTATCTAATGGAATTGTCATTTATAGTATATTATTTTCACCTAAAAGTCAAATATAATAAGACTCAGATTATTTCTGCTTTTTTTGTGGGTAGGCATTTTTGTGCCCAAAGGGCTGATAGCTTTCAGTTATACATGAGCAATTCCCACTCATGTCAGAAAGCACAGAGTACATATAACCTAGGGCAGGATTTGGCCTATGGGATGTATCACTTGGTAATGGAATGGAGAATATGACTTTATTTAAATATGGACTTAAATAGTTTTATTTTCCCATACTGTTTCCCTTGGTATTTCTCTCTCTAAAAGGCAACACTCAAAAGAATTCCAAGCAGCTGTATTGTTCTGGATGCATAATAAGGGCATATGCTCAAAACATAAGTTTAGATAACTATTAAACCAAAGAAGGAATAGGTCAAATCTAAAAGAAACAAAATGAATATTTAAAAATTATTTATGTATATGTGACAAGCTCTTACTTCCCATAGAGCGTTTTCATTTTCCTTTCTAAAAATCACATGAAATAACCCCTGGAAAAAATGAGCTATATATTCTAGAAGGAAAAAAAAAAGGATCATTTTTGGTTTTGCTTAATGTTCAATGGTTCCCAACCTGGGGAGAAAATACATACATATGTACACACACATACATATATACATCTTGGGGCCCACCCCAAACTAATGAAGTCACAAGGGGATCTGGGCATAAACATAGTTTTTCAAATTGTATAGTGACTCTAAAGACTTCTACTTGAGAATTACTGCCCGAGCTAAAGTTTGATTCGTTGTGTGATGGGTGTCAAAAATCTGATTTGCTTCCATTGTTTCTGTTTGGACAAATGAAACCACTATGCATGCAGGTAAGCAAGCCAGAAAGCTGAAATTCATCAACGCCTTCGGCCACATTCCTTCCATTTTAATTCCTAAACAGCTCTCAGAGTTACTTCTCTCTATATCTATTATTGCCAACGATGTACAAATTACACTCACTCGGGCTGCAGGAGTGACTTTCACAACTCTTTGCACCCATTTTTGTCCTCAGACACCCTGATCTCCTTCGTTTGTGAAAACATAATCTGTTCATGTCACACATTTTCCCTCCTTCCCTACATCACCTGTGCCCTACTTAAAACATTTCTAAAGTCTCAATGAAAGATTATTTAGCAGTGCCAAGAAAGCTCTTCAAAACCGAGCTTTCTTCCCCCTGCTCTGCTGTGCTTGCTATACTCCAGCCAAACCAGCATTCTGTTTTCTCATATGCAAACTATTCCCTTTAGCAAAAAAGCATTTGCACATAATGTTTACTTTACATGCACAGAAGGTTCTTCCCTACTCTGACTGGTTGACTCCTATACATTTTTAGAATACTAATTTCTTCAAGGAAGTCTCCTTGACCTCATTGATTTGATCAACTTGTTCTTCATATGATTCCGATGCATTTATAACAGTTATAATTTTACTTTTGCTGGTGAGATTATTTGATTGTGTTTTCCTCCTGATAGACCATAAGCGCCATCAGAGAAGAGATTTACAAAGTGCTTTATGAGATATTTTCTTTACATGCTTATATTTACAGTGTAAGCTAACAAATTTAGGCTTAATAAAGGCCTTGCCTTCTCACTAAATACCATACTTTAAATCCAGATGCAAAAATGTAAAGATAATAATTGTTATGTAGATGGTTTTACCTCTCTCCATATCCAAATAGGAAGAATCCCCTTCTTGTTAATACTTTATCGTTACAAGGCTGATGATGATAGAAGCATGTATGGAATAGTTCTGATGATCAGGATGGCTTAAGGGAAAAGTTCTTTGCCTAAGTTGCTGTAGTCTTTGCACAACTGCCATAAACCATAGAGATATCGAGCAGAACTTCATTTTAAAATTCCATTCTGTTGTGCATTTAAAGCACTTGCACCAATGAGTGATACGGTTTTAGATATTGATTTTAATGATTTGTATAAATCATGTTAATAGGTGGAACATTATAAATATTTTGCCCTGTCTTTTCAGTTCTTGATGCTTTTTTTCAATTTGGGGAACTTTGAACACCAAATACTCCCTACCTCTTCTTGGCGAATAGGTTCATGGTATTTCATTATTTTCAGTTTTAAATCAAAGAGACTTGAGACTGCATACATTTAGGTAGGTCATTTAACCTCTTGAAGCCTCATTTTTCTCATCTGTTTATTGGGGATGACATGAGCCAATGTCACGGAGCTATTATTAGCACTTAAAAAAGTAAGCATGTGCACTTTTTAATACAGTGTACATGACCTGTGCTTAATAATGGCAGCTATTATAATCATTTTAGCTGATCATTCTAAAAAGCTTCATTTAAAATGCATTGATATCACTTAGTTTTGAATAACTAAAACTATTCAAGCTAACTTGGATGACATTCAGATGGGAGAATATAGAAAGATCTGCACAAATAATGTTTAACACACCCACTCCACACACATACCTGTGTGTGTGTGTGTGTGTGTGTGTGTGTGTATAGTTACAGTTAAACATAATGAAGACGAGTAAAGGAATAATACAGACTGAGAATTTCTTGAGCAAGGTCTGAAAGTGGAGTTCCTGGGAGAATCCTAGGACATAGAGCTTACTGAAATGAATGAGGAAGCTTTCCTAATGCGGCATGATGTTTTATGTTCCCTCAATCAATAGGGACATAGAAATGCCTTTATAAAGTGTGCACATGGGTATACTCTAGAGATTAATTGAAAGACTGGGTTTATCTATTCTAACAAATGTTGGCTAAATTGCATTTTCTTTTTTCCTGAACTATCAATAGTTCTCCTTTTTCAGATTGAATACATAAATCAAAAGAACATATTTCATGAATGAAATATGACAATGAAACTACTATTATTCATCTATTGATCCCTAAAACTGTATTTAATCATGCATTTTTCTGTTTGTGGTATGAGATTCGAACAACTGCTCTTTTTCACCCCATGTGTAGGTGGAATCATCTGTGGCTCTTGCATTGTCCTCAAATCAAGAAGCTTTCAAAATAGCCTAGATGACATGAATAAGCCCCAGTGCTAAGTCAGTTTTTGGTAGCATCAGCTTCAAATTTTACTAATTGTTTTACTGCATTTCAGTACAATTACTAGAAGGGTAACTGTACTGATGATTCTTAGATAATATTTGTCTTGTAAAATTTGTGGAACTTCTCAAGGGAAAATTATTTTAATAGGGAATTCTGAGATTTTTACTTTAAAATGGCATGCAACTAAATGCTAATATATTTCCTAGTTGTTTTCCCTACGATTCCATAACAAACGACCAACGTAAAATCCTTTTACAGACGTCAAAACTTTTTTTCAAAGAAAGCCAAAAAAAGATCTCTTATAAAAACTAAGCATGTGCTGACTCAATATTAAAAGTTAAGCCTAAAAAATCCACTATGGTTATCAGTGCTCCCTATTTGATAATAAAAAATCTGAATTGATTTTTTCCAGTTTTAGTACCAAAAAAATGACATAACGAATTTCAGCGTGATATCATTTGAAATAGCCAATATATTAAACCTCAAACTGAAATTGAAATTGGCAATTGTGTCAGATTCAAGTCCCCAAATGAATACTAATTTAAAAACTAATCATTTTCCAACAAGTTGAAGCTTCAAAATGCTAGTTCTAAAATTAAAACTTTTAGATCCATTACTATAACTATATTGAGTGGTTTTTTTTAGGAAATTAGACCACTAATATTCAGTATACCTGGCTATTCCTGCCATCTTTTTGCACAGGGATTAAATTATTTAAAGTCCATTTCTTTTTCTCTGAACTCGGAATATAGAATTTTTATTTTGCTGATAATGAAACTGATATAGAAGTGACATGTCTGAGGTTAGGTGTAAGGTCGTATGTATATTAATTAAATCTATGTCACCAGGACTATGTAAATTAAATTCTGATTCCTAAGACAATTCCATGAGTAGAGTTGGATACATATTTTTACACACATAAACACATGCACGCACACACACACACACACATACATACAGACACAATGTAAACTCATTGATTTGTGGCCATATTGTAGGTTAGGTGAGAATATGCATACACAAATAAATTTGACTAAACCAGATGAATAATTATGCATCCTATCCTAGGCCTAGCATGATGTAAGTCCTTAATCCCAAAATCAGAGTTTGGAAGCATTATGGAAAAATGTAACATTAAGTTATATTTTATATTTAAAATATGCTCTTTGCAGCTATACAATGGAAGAGTAATAAGCTACTTTTGTCCAATCCTTGGACATAAACATCTACCAAAAATGGTTTTTGTGTAAATATCAGATAGCACGGTGAAACAGTAAAAAGCACAAGCCTGATGGTCAGGTAATGGGGTTGGCTCTGCCATTTTCTATCTAGATAACCCTACATAAACTATCAGCTCCCCATACTATAATAAATTGTGCATCCCTCCTCATGCCACTTAGAATTTTTATGTAAAGGGGCTTCATTTGCTTATCTAGTCTAATCTCCTCATTACATAATGGGGAAACTGAGTTGTAAACTTCTCAAGACCACAGAGTTATATGACCTGAATCAGATTTCCCAACTCCTAATCTCTTGTCATTCCCACTACATCTTATGACTTTTAAAGCATTAACCCAGTCCTTGTAAAACAACTTTAATACGAATTATTGTGAATTCAATAATTTTTAAAAATGTATTCAGACTGTTGTCCAATTAAATGGTACCCTAGGAAGACCCCCATTTTAGAGTAAATAACTGCTCTTGAATTTTCATTTTGAATGGATCCAGCTACTCATATTTAGAGTTTGCATATTATTATGTATCACTAAATCATACAACAAATGCCAGTTGAATAAATTACTGCTCTGAATGGCTTTTCCAATGTTTTATGACTCAATCCTACAGCTTTAATATGAAGTGTAGAATAGTCAAAAACTTACACAAAAAATAAATAGAAGTGCACAAACTGGAAAGGACAAGTTTTCTCTTGATAGTCAAACAGTTATGATGTACCGCAGTCTCATTAAGTCATAAGTACTTTAACCTTTCCATAAAGAAAGGTAGATTTAAAGATTTATAAAGAAATTTTGTCTAAACTAAGAAATGACTCATCTATGACACGGATTGAAATGATAATGTTGATTTCAATAGGCACTCTAAGAGCATTTTCCTCCCAGGAGAGTAATTCAGTTACGTTTACCTCTTTGCATTTAGATTTTAGAGTTTCTTTGTAAGCTTTCAGTGTACTACTGCCTACCAAAACACAGCAGTTTCACAGATAAGACAAAATAAAGATAAATTGAAAGAATGTTTTCTAACCATTGGTACAAGAATATGCAACAAACATATCTACTTGACATTTTTTGCAGATTCCCTTTCCTTAGCAGTTCCTACCTATTTCTACATTTTTAACATTATAACCCACTTCTGTTGCACTGGTCACTGAATGGAATGGAGAACTTCAAGATATTTAACAAATGGGTCCTGTAGCTGGTAAGTACTGAACTTATAGAGAGGTTGGCACTAGCAGATTCAAACCATCCTGTGCTACAGAGAGGGCCTGATGTCAGACAGGACCCAAACCTTGGTACATCCTCTGACCCCTGCTGACACGGGAACCCTGCTACCTGCCTACACTTGCTAACCTCACGTCCTAATGAAAAGCTCAGCATAGCTACAACATTACATACAGATTGAATCTTACTCTGTCAGTGCCTTCCTGTGAAAATCAATCATGCTTACCTCTCTGCATTTATATTTGAAATTTTCCTGAGGCTTTTAATGCACTGCTTGCCAAAACATGGCAGAATTTCACAGTTATAATCAGGCAGAACAGAGATAAGTGCAAAGTGTATTTAAATCATGAACAATGATACCTATGCTGTCAGTGACTTTAAAGCCAAATAATTTTCAAGACCTTCTGAGAAGCCTACTCTCTACCCATTTCAGGAGCAAAACTAAGTGAGGAATCAAAGATAAATACCATAAATGAAGGAGGATGCAAGTATCCTCTGGTGGAAATGAGGTTTGTGTGGACCCTTGTTTGGATTCTCAAGTGAGAGCCTACACAAGGAATTGGGATACACAGCATATCTGGTAGGAAAGAAATGGGCTGCTTACGGCTGCATATGGCCTTTCCAGTGCCCCCAAAAAACAAAAGGAGAAAACTGTGCCTCTATTCTGGGGACTGTAAATACCAGACATTTCACAGCTATCTCAGCCTTTAGCAGCTTCTAAGACTAAAACAAACTGTGGTTGACAACCAAAGTAATAATATAACACCTTTTGGGTGCCTGAAGTATAAAGTTCGTTAGTTCTAAGGTCAGCCTTTTAATGCAAGAGCCAAATTTTATTCACGTCATTAGATGCTATCTAAGAAAAGACAGCTGAAAAATAGGCAGGGGTTTTAACATTGCCATGACTAGTTAAATTAGTACTAAATACCAAAAGAGCCCTTATGCATCTCTTTGATCAAAATAAAATACACCAACCAAATAAAACAAAAATTTCCTGAGGATATTATTAAGCATTGTATTTAAGCTTCTATGGAAGTTCTTACAGCAATTTTTGAGTGGGACAGGGAGTATATTGATCATTAGATCACTTAAATAATTTTTTTTCCTCAGTTGTCATTTACATGCACTTGAAATCCAAGGGATATCACTTCAGGTTTGTGAGTAGAAGCCATTTAAAGAAGGGAATGGAAGATAGATCCTTGTGTTTAACCAAATGTTAAATATTTTTTATTTTACTCACCTGCACACTAAGATGAATCCATTTCTTCACAAGAATTCTCCCCAGTGTCATTACTTTTATTGGAGTCTGCAAACCATTTACTGTGCGGTAATAAAACATGGTCTCTTTCTCAGATATTGTAAGTTTGAACACAATCTGCCCATCCACTGCCTTTTCTATAACACACCTTAGAAAGCAACCAGAAAAAAGAGAAAAGGTCAGCATCCGACCAAAAGACATGCTAAGGCAGTGTGCAGTTATAGTGCTGTTAAAATGACCCCAAATTCCACTCAAAATGGTGCACTGTGAATAAGTGCTCAATGTCATTACATTGAAACCCAGCTTTAGTGCAATGAAGAAGCCCTTTTATTTAAAAATAGAATTCTTATTTACAATATATTCCCCAGAGCCTCAACACCCTTCATTAGAGATTTATGATAGAAAGTGACTGAATCATTCTGCAAAACTAACACTCAGCCTATTGGCTCATTAGTTCCTTTGCTCTCTCTTTCAAAGGAAGCAGCACATGTTACATCCCACTTGGGTATCAAGTCATCAGCGCACATCTTTCTTTTTCTTTTCAAATAAAGAAAATTTAGTGTTCATGGAAAGCTCCAAACTGCTAGCCCTGCAGTCAGAATTGCTCTATTTAATCCCTATGATGAAATGGAGAATGGAGAGCTACAAACTCTATTTGCCCCATCTCCACAGGCCAGAAGCCAAAACCAATGTAGACAAGGTGACTGGTCAGCTCTCCGTGACGACACAGTCCAACTGAGGCTCTGAGATAATATTGATAACCTCAGAAGAGAGGTCACCCATCTTCTCAAAACACATGAAAGTATTTTGACAAAATAGAAGAAAGTTCAGAGACATTTCAAATCTAGAGGCAGGCCAGCTACCTAATTATTTTAAAAATCACTTCTGACTATATCATAGTGGCACACATTCCAGAAACCTTTACACAAGCATATGGCACTTAATTTTTTATGTTTCTTTTAAAATATATTCAATGTAATTTTTATATGAATTATATTCCTTTAGAGAGAAATATCACTAATGTTAACCATTAGCACTTACCAAACATGCTATCAAATATGTTTACCAACCTGACCCTCACATACAAGAACTCAAGAAGCGGTTTATCCCAGGGAGGAGAATTTCACTAGATACCAGAGCAGTCTGGAGACTTCTCTTCACCTGGTTACCCCCTACTCAAGTCTGGCATCAACTTCTCCCCATGACAGTCTCCTTCCTGGAGCTGTTCTCTTTGTCTAAGCTTGGTTAAGGGGTCCTCAAATGTGCTCACTTAACACACTGAGCTTAACACAGTGATAATACCAATCCACCCATCTCCCCATTAAAGCATGAGTTTTCTGATGCCTGGCATGTAGTAAACACTCAAAAAATGATGCATGAGTGTTCAAATTGAGGAGGGAATATCCAAGAGTAAAATATGGCCAACCAAGAATTATGTCTTGAGATGTTTTAAAACTTTCCTTAAAGGGTACATTCTTCAAAAACTTATTTGAATCTATTCTTTCCCTGAACTGGAAGGTAAAAGCAAGAGAATACTTAATAGTCACTATTTTATTATCACTATTTTAGCATATTTTGTAAATATATCCAGTGATAAAGTTTGAAAGTATCATATTTTCAACTTAGTGGAGAGTTTAGATGATATAATAGTTTTATATAAAGTAGAAATAAACTTTTATATAAATTCTGTGTATTTCTTTAACCCTTCAATAATTGGATATTGTTCAGTCACTAGAAGGGACCTGTCTCTATTCCCTGCCTCCAGGTCTTAAACAATCAAAGACGAATTTCCCTTTATTTATTTTTCTTGAGTTTAACTCTTCATAAGTGAGAATTTGAGCATCACCCAAGAATGCATTTACCAAATGCAGACTTATTTCCCCAAGCTTACTGAAAAAGCAATTCTTAATATGCTATTGATTATCTTCCTTGCTATTTTGTTTGCTTGTAAACATTCTAGCTTTGGTAGATAATAAATGTGAAAAGGCAGGTAGCAAAATATTTAGGAACTGGATTTGTTCTGCTCCTGGATAAACAATAATTGGATAATCCATGCTTTGTTTGTTTTACTTATCTAGTACAAACACCCCAAAATTCCCCCAATTCCCATAGGCATTTTAGTTTTGAGAATGGAAATAACCTTGATTACAAGGAACTCTGAAAAACATAAACCATGTGCTACCACTTCTGTAAATCCTCCTCTGTCTTATATATACCAAATCCAAGTTACATCAACTGAGTAGATTTACAGGCATTTCACACAGGGTTTTCTTTTAGGGGAGATAAAGAAATCGGGATAATGGATTGCGATTATTCACTCAAAGTTTGAAACAAACTGAAAATATGCCAACTGTCACTTGGCAAATTGGAACTAAGCACCAAAGACATGAAAGTCATATTTGCTTTTCTGGCTTATTTTTCAAGTTTTTAGATATTCTTCTCTCACACAGAAGAAAATATCACAGGAGAAAGCCTAAAAGCCCCATAGGAGGACAAAAGATAAGGAAAAAAGATAAAAGAAAAATGCTTCCAAACTGTCCTGCCTATTAAAATGTCTCAGACTGTCTTTAAACATTTAGGGGAAATGCCTTATTATTACAGCAGCCTGAGAGAAGACTACAGACTAAAGGACAGGTGATTAAATAAGCTAACATGCTGTTAAGGAAGTCCCATTTACAATTCATTAAATGTGTTTTTCCTGATTCAAGAGAGAATCTCTCATCCTCACCTACCTGTTTCCCAACTGATCGGAAGATGAAAACACACAAGAGAAAGGGACAAAGCTGGATCTTTTCAGAGATCTAGTAGTATTCACTTATTTAACTCATGTTGTTGACTCTCTTCCCCATGGCAAACAAACATCTTTTCTTTGTGAAGTAAAATATAGCCTGGCCTTCAGAGAGCTATCCACGTAATGGTATACCCAGTGGAGGTAGGATACTTACATAAATCTAGACCAAGACTTTGAAAATGCCAATTATCTGTATTACAGCTCCCTGCACTTTAAACCTCACACCGAGACTGGTTCAGTCTCTGAAGGCTTAAGATCAACTGGCTAAACTGCGAGGAAATAAAATGAGTTGGGTGTGAACATGTCCTCCTGAAATGAAACCCATTCCATTCCATGCTTTTTAGTGGCTTGTTTCAGCCATAGAAAGAAGAAAAAAAAATTAAAAATTTAGTGAAAAACCACTTGGATTGCAAACTCAAATAGGCAAGACTAACGTAGAAGTAGGCTTTGGCTCGCATGCATCCTGAAGCGGTAGGCTGCATTTCTAGTTCGGAATGCAAGTTGCAATAATCTCCCCTGTTACCGCTTTTCCAGGACCCTAGAAAACTTACACCCACCCGACTACTTACATTACACCTCCTTGCTCAGGTTTCAGCCACACAGCTAAAGTAAATGATGCTGCCAGCCTTGAAGGAGGGGGGGAAGAGAAGCAATACTTGTGATTTCCAAAAATAAAACTTGTAGAATCCTTAGGCGAGTCGGGATGCAGATTATTCTTGTCTGCTGTGATGCAGCTCCCGAGGCCTGCTGAGAAAAGGTCCACATACGTAGGGGCTGAGGACCTGTATGGGCAATCCTGAATGCAAACCCTCTGGGTACAAAACCGAATATTGTCAGCAGCAGCGGTAGAGCTGTGACAAAAAGTGCTTCGGTTTGGTAGTCCGCACGTCGCTTGGGTTGGAAGGACGGAAACTTTCTTGAAAGCTCCAACATTCTCAAGTCTTGGGAAAAGGCCCTGTGAGTCGGCCAATGAGATGGAAGCCAAATAGGCAAAGATCAATGTTTCAATGATCTGAAACAAGAAGCCAAGGCCCGATGAAAAAGGCAGGCAATTCATGTTCACAAAAGAGCGTTCTCCTCCTGATAGAGCATTCCTAAATAAATAAAAAGGCCCATGCTTCTCGCCAGCAACACTTTAAAGTGCGGTGCTTTAAGTGACTTGGAGAGACTCCATTTTCAGGAAACTGCAGGCATGTTCTCACACTGTGGAAATACCAACCATGATCTTAGCAGGGACGAAGATATGGTAGCAGATGGTGTGTCTGTGAATTGAAAACACAAAGTGTCAAGGAAAAGCAGCTATATCTTTAAAACTTAAGTTCATCCTAAGTATGAGAGCCTAGAGCCCCTGACAAGAAACCTTACTGAGCTTTTCAAAATATATTTTGTAGTACATTGTTTAGAGAGTAAAATACTCAGTCTTTTGGTAAACATCTTGATTTTATTATCAAGCTCTTTAAAAACTCACAGGACAACCTGTTGAGTATTTCACCACACAGTAACTCCAGGTTGTGTTACCCCTCCCCAGGTGATTTAGCACTATCTACTCTATTTAATGAGGTAAAGAATTGTATAGATTTTCTTTACACCTGTGCTGCGGGTTGTAACACAGAGCTAAGGTGCAGATGCTTGAAATAAAGCTGGCACAGCACTTTAGACCTTTCCCCCTCATCCCAGCATGTGCAGCAACTTTAAGCTCTAATCAACTTTAAGCTGATTAGAAACCCAACACCATCTGTCTGTCCTATGCCTTAATATTTAGCAAATGTTTGTCTTAGTGTTTCCTCATGTGACTGTGTATTTGTAGGTTAAATATGGACCCCTAATACTGTGTAAGTAATTGTACTGATAAATAAGCTGAGTTACCATTTTTTATTGCATTCCGACTAGTCCCCTCAGTGTGACAAATGGCTCTTCTATAGGATCCCGGCCCCTCGTTGCCTGGCAACGCTGTGCTAACCCGGGGTTACTCTTTGCAAATACGTCTGGGCAGCAGGAAGGCTGGAAGGAAGTCTTGGGTGCCCAAGTAAAGTATTCTGCCCAGCAAACACTTGGTTACCTGAAACTCAGAGCCGGTCTTCTTGATGGCCTGCCTGGAACTGAGCTCCTCAGGCTTCCAGCTGATGCCTCAAGCAGGGGGAGGGACCTGGACAGGCCATGCATGCATAATTTTAAAGTAGCAGTACACCTTATCCCTCCATCTGCCCCTTCCCTCTCCCACTCTCATGCACCTCAATCCATTTAACTGTCTAATCAAAATAACCTGCCACAACTAGGCACAAAGCAATGAGTAATTTCAGGTCCTCTTTTTCTTTTTCTGAGGTACAAAATGGGACCCTAGGCCCTTAATATCTTGAATCCCTACAAGTTCCATTGAGGGCAGTTTCTGCTGACTGACCATTTAGTTGTTACTACATTCTTCACCCCAGGATTGACATCCTTTATTTAGATTATGAGGATCAGCTGATATTATCTCTAAATACTGGGTTTGGAACGTCAGAGATTTTCATTAAACTCCCGAAGCAATGATATCACTGACTTTTTAGCTGCTTAGTTATGTGTGTGTGTTTGCAGTCAGTACTAAGTACTGTACATTACATCTGAAACTCTCTTTTCTGCTATTTGGGATAGCTTATGCTAGATGAGTAATATTCCAAATCAACTAATACGACTAGGCTTCTATTTTTTACCTTAAAAATGAAAAACTTGGGTAGGTGTTGTTTTCTACAAGTTATATTTACAGAAATGTTTGGAAATGGGAAAAATGTTTTATGGTGTTTCTTATTAGTAAGGCAGGAAGAAAAAAAACAAAATTGACTTCCCTCAGATTTCCTTTCATTTCTTTCCCATAAGAGAACCTGAAACCACCCTTTCAAATGGTTAGCTTTATCAATTGTGACTAGGTGGTAACAGAGAAAACCTTTCCAACCCTTTGTCAAAATGTCCTAGTCTCTACTTTTGAGTATTACAGTCCCTAAAGGGCATTTCTTTAAAATTAAAAACAGATGTTACTATAAAACCAACTAATATGTAAAGACACTCAAGATTTGGGGAAAATATGTAGATATGTAGGACACAGTGAATTAGACAAATGGATTACTCAGACCAGCTAAAGCATGTTCAATTGACTTCTGTGTCTCCATATTCACACAGGTTATTCAGTAGTTGGCTTGTCTTTATGCCTTGTGAAAGCAAGTACAGCCTTAATTTTTTAATTGTGGTGCTTCAGTATGTCTTTTTCTCTCAACATTCTGAGGAAAAGAATGCTTCTAGCACATAACTCCTGCTTTAGTGTAGAAGTCATGACTCAAAACAGACCATCTAAGATTAGTGACTCAGTTCCATGTTTAGAAACTATTCCCATAAATCGCAAAGGCAGACAATGGATTGACATATCCCTCAACTTTTGCAGTTCAGTACTATCAACTTCAAGGACACATTTAGTAAATAAACTGGGAAATAACAAAATAAATAAACAGGTCAATCACCTCTAGAAGTACCTGAAAATAAGTACAGGAAAAAGAAAAAGAGAAAGTAAAAGTGTTCAGGGGAAAGTTTAGTTAAACATAGGTAGCAGTGTCCTATTGTGTTTAAAGAAAAATGTCAGTTAACTTTTTTCTATATAACAAACCACTCCAAAACATAGTAGCTTTAAAACAACAATCATTTTAGTATTTCTTGATTTCTGTGGATTTGCTGGTCTGGAGCAGCTTGGTTGGGGCTAGATGGTCTGATTTGGACTCACTCTCTCATTTAGCAGTTGTCTTAGTAACAGCTAGACTGACAGACATGGATATCTATCCTGGGAATCATTCTGATGGTAGTAGAAAAATTCCAAGCAACAAATGATGGGAGTCCCTGATATGCAAATATTTTTCAAGGCTCTGTTTGCAACACATTTACTAATGTACCATTGGACAAGCAAGTCATGTGACCAAATCCAGATTCAAAGGGTTTGAAATAGATTCCACTTCTCAAAGACAGAATGGCAAAGTCATCTTACAAAGAGGTACGTGTACAGAAATAGAAGGAATTCATGGCCATTTTGCAATGTACCATCAAGAGTTAATAGCCCTTTTTTCTAGTAGTAAAGACATCATATTGCTTGAATGAGAATTTCCTTGGTTTGAAGAAGTCAAGAAAATGCCCTTTTAGTTATGCAAATGTAAAGCAATTTCCTACCAATTATACTGGAGAATCTTACTACAATAAGATAAGCCTAGTTTTTCAAGCACCTCAAGCTTAGCCCCTGTTGATAGACAAAATCAAGGGGTATACACCTTGCTTTTGATGAACTCTTGCTATACCCAGCAACACAGATAAGCTTCACAGAATGATGGTGTGCAAAAAAAATGTCAGACACATCAAGAACATATTGTATGATTCCATTTATTTGATGTTCAAACACTGGGAAAGCTAATATATGGTGATAGAAGTCAAGATAGTGGTTTGATATCAGCCATTTTAAGACAGAGCATCAAATCCAATCAGTTGAAGACTTTTAAGGAAGAAGAAAGACATTTTCACTGCTTCTACAGTCAATGAGCCTCTCCTGTGGAGTTTGTCCAGACCCTTCATCGGAGCTACAACTTCACAGCTTCCCTATGGATTTTGGCCTCTTTCATTCCCACTGTTGCATGAGACACCTTTATAAATCTCATATTTACAGATCTCTCAGTTGGTTCTGTTTCTCTAAAGAACCCTGACTAATGCAATGAATAATTCATATATAGAACGCACCAAGAACTCCTACAAATAAAAAGAAAAAGACAATTATTTCAATTTTTTAAAAGGACAGATGGCATAAACAATCACTTCACAGAAGAGGAAATGAGGTGCCCCAAAATCCTCAATTTTATTGGTAAGGTAAATTAAAACCACAATGAGGTGTGGGAGGATGGTGGAGCAGGAAGAATCAGGATTCAGTCTTCCCACCAGAAATGATCTGAAACAACTATTTCAAGACTCTTGAGTCCAGTAGAACGCTGCATAGCATCCAGGGATGAACTGGAAGAAGAGGCTGGTAAATGATGGTAATAACCAGTACATTGTTCTCTCCACTCAGCAGTTAACAGAGCCCTCTCTGGAGGCAGGACTGTGTTGGACTGAGCCCTTGGCTAGCTCACTGGAGACAAAAAGGGACCTAAAAATACTCTTCCTCAAGATCAAGAATAGCATAGACTGTGCGATCACAGCTTCTGATTGGCTACTTCAGATTGCTGGGGGCCGACTCTGAGGGCAGCCATGGTTCCAACCAGCCCCGGACTAAAGCAGCTAACTAGGTATGAGGATGCAGTGCTTCTTCAGGACTGCATTTGCTGGGCAGGTCAAAAAAGCAGAGCAGTAAGAAGCCTTGGAAGAAGTCACTCACTTACTGATCCCCTCCCCAGGGCAGTTTAGCACCACTCTATTCCCCTTTCTTGGATCCAATGCATTGCTCCAGCTGGGAAACACTGACCTGAGAAATGATTCCTCTCTCCTCACCTTCCACCCCTTATTTGCCCTCCAGGCAAGAGCAGCTTAAGATAACAAATGGAGAGTACTAATGAAGCAGATTGCCTGGAGCAAAGGCTTGCTTGCTTTAAACACCCTGAAAAGGGACGTCTGTGTCCTGGGAAATAGAGGTGGCATATAGAATCCTGTAAATGGGGACTCCAAAACAACCAACAAGCACAAGACCAGGTCCAGAAACTGGCCCTGAAAAGATGGAGAGGTTCTTGCACTTTGCATTTGCCTTGGGCAGACCTTCCTAATAGGAGAGCTGACACTTAAGAAAAATCTCTGTAACCTGTTGGTTACAAAATCAAGAAACTGACATCTCAGGGGATAAATCCCAGAGTTAACTATTGTAAATATTAAAATATACAGTGTGTATTCTAGTTTGCAAGCTGCCAGAATGCTATATACCAGAAACTGAATGGCTTTTATATGGAGGAATTTATTAAGGTGCAAAGTTTACAGTTCTAAGGCCATGAAAATGTCCCAATTAAAGCAAGTCTATAAAAATGTCCAAATTAAGGAACCAACAACAGGTTCCTTCACTCAAGAAAGGCCGATGAAGTTCAGGGTTTCTCTCTCAACTGGAAAGGCACATGGCAAACATAGCTACGTCTACTAGCTTTCTCTCCAGGTTTTGTGTTTCATGAAGCTCCCCCAGGGGTGTATTCCTTCTTCATCTCCAAAGGTCTCTGGCTGCATGGGCTCTGTGGTTCTCATGGCTTTCTTGTGGCTCTGAAGCTTTCTCCTAAATGTTTCCTTTTTTTTTTTTTTCCCAAGGGCAGGCATTGGGAATTGAAGCTGGGTCCCCAGCATGGCAGGGGAGAACTCTGCCTGCTGAGCCACCGTGGCCCACCCCCAAAATATTTCCTCTTTTAAAGGAGTCCAGTAAACTAATCAGGACAGACCCAGAATGGGTGAAGTCACATCTACCTCTAATCAAGTGTTAATACCCACAATTGGGCGCGTCATAGCTCCATGGAGATAATCTAATCAGGTTTCCAACCTGTAGTACCAAATAAACATGAAAAGAAATGGCTACCTCCACAAAATGGATCACGATTAAAACATGGCTTTTCTAGGATACACAATTCTTTCAACTGGCACAGTGTACAACAAAAAAGTGCAAGACAAGCAAAGAAATAGGAAATGATGGCCCATCCAAAAAAAGAGGATAAAAGTACACAAAACACCAATGAAGAAGATCAGAATATGGACATACCAAACAGACTTTGAAGAAGAAAAAGGTCTTAAAATGATCTTAAAAATGCTCAAAGAGATAAAGGAAAATGCAATGAAAGAATGAAGGTTCTCCAAAAAACAATGAATGGACAGTCTGAGAAACATGGTAGAGACATAGAAATTATTAAAAACAAACAAACAAACAGAACTATTGGAGTTGAAGAACACTATAACAAAATGAAAAATCCCAGGAGGGTTTTAACAGCAGATTTGAGCTGGCAGAAGAAAGAATCAGTGAGCTCAAAGACAAGACAATTGAAATGTGACAGGCTGATAAGCAGAAAGGAAAAAGGATTATAAAAATCAAAATTAGCCTAAAGAACCTGTGTAACACAATCAAGCATATTACCATATGCATAACAAGAGTCCTGGAAGAAGAAAGAAGGAAAGGGACAGAAAGAATATTCAAAGAAATAATGAGAATGAACTTCTCAAATTTAGTAAAAGATGTGAATATACACACCTAAGAAGCCCAAAGGACACCAAACAGGCTAAACATGAGGAAGAATATACCCCATCATACATTGATCACACTCTCAAATGCAAAGGACAAGGAGAGAGTTCTGAAAGCTACAAGAGAAAAACAAAAACGTGTTATGTCCAAGCAGGTCCCATTAGACTGAGTGCTGATTTCTCACCAGAAACCATGAAGGAAAGAAGGCAGTGGGTTGAAATACTAAAAGTTGATGTAAGAAACAACTGATAACCAAGAATTTCATAACCAGCAAGACTTTCTTGCAAAAATGAATGAGAGACTAAGACATTCCCAGATAAACAAAAGCTGAGATCATTCAGCACCACTAGACTTGCCTTACAAGCAATGCTAAAGGGAGTTCTTCACACGGAAAGCAAAGGACATCAGTAGGGGTTCAAAGGGGCATAGAAAAATAAAGACCTCCAGTAAAGGTAATAATATATGCTAGTATTATTGTATTGTATTGTTTGTATGTGATTCCACTTCTTACTTCCTAAAGGTATCTAAAGGGCAAATGCATGAAAGATAATAAAAAAATCTATGGTTTGGGACATACAATGCACAAATATACAATTGGCAACAAGTATAAAAAATGGTGAGGGAACAGAGGGCTACAGGAAAGTATATGTGTATGCTATTGAAATCAAGATGGATTGAACTAAATATGACCAAATATATTTAGGATGTTAAATTTCAACCCATAGTAACCACAAGGCAAAGATTATGAAAAATATATCCAGATAGAAATGAGAAGGCACTTAATATGGTAAGCACAAAGAAAAACCCAATAAATATAAAAGTAGGCATAAATGGGAGAACTGAAGGACAAAATAGTATAGACTTAAAAAAAGACTAAACAGCAAGATGGCAGAATAAAAACTTGTATTATTAGAAGTGAATTTAAATGTAAATAGACTGCTTCAGTCAAAAGGCACAGAGAGGCAGAATGGATAAAAAAGCATGACACAATCATATGCTGTCTACAAGAGACTCACCTGAAATTCAAAGACACAGTAGGTTGAAAGTGAAAAGATGGAAAAATATATATATACTACTTAATTAGTAACCAAAAGAGAGCTATACTAATATCAGATAAAATATGCTTTAAGTAAAAGCACTTATGAGGAACAAAGACAGTCATTACGTACTTATAAAGAGGTTGTTTCAACAAGAAAACATAACAATTCTAAATATACAGTCACCTAACGGCAAAACCCCCAAATATAGGAAGCATATTCTGACAGATTTGAAGGGAGAAATTGTTAGTTCTACATGGAATTGATAGTAGGAGACTTTAATACACAACTTTCAATAATGCATAGAGCATTTAGAGAGAAGCTCAAAGTGGAAATACGAGATTTTAACAATATTCTAAACCAAGCAGACCTAACAGACATATATAGAACATTTCATTCAACAGCAGCAGAATGCAAATTCTTCTTGAGTTTACATGGATAATTCTCCAGTATTGACCATATCTTAGGTCAAAAACAAGTTTCAATAAATTAAAAAATAATAAAATCATTTTCCAGGAAAATGGCCAACTAGAGTAGCTTGAGATTAGCCCTGCTCCATGGAAAAGTTAGAGAAGGAACAGGAGGGCAACTGAGGCAGCGATTCAAGAGTGCTGCTGACCTGGGAGAAACGTTGGCACCACATATGGCAGCCCTGGTTGCAGAGCCTGAGGAACTGAGAGGCAGAAAGCTGGAGCCTGGCATGGAGGCATGGAGCCCACAGGAGTGCACAGATGGGAACACGGGACTAGGAAGTAAACCAGGTCTCGTTTGTTAGGTACACTATCCTCACCAGTGTAGCCCCATGACCTGCAGCTCACCCCACATCCCACGCACCTGAACCCTGTCACCCGATCCCATTCCCTGTGCTCCAAGGGCCCCCACCCCACCAGCTGCCAGTGCACACCCCACACCCCCACCTCCAAGTGCAGCCCAACTCACCTCTCCTACACCCCTCATGAGTACTACCTCCCTGTCCCTGTTCCCTGCAGGCTGTTGTCGGTTCAGAACCATCGCAGGCACTAACCTCCATACCTAGGCTGCCCCTGACCCAACCCATAGTGTCACACAGCCTCACCCCACACTCCCTGAGCTCAGCATATCCATTTATGGCACTCGCAGGCCCACGCATGTGCACAGCCCCCCAATCACATCATTCAACTCTGGGAACTGCACTTTACAGCAGTCCTAGAACCATGCATGCACACAGCCCTCAGCCTCATTTCCCAGCTCTGAGAAAGTACCGACCTCCACAGCCAGATCACATCTGCCCCCAAACCACAAAGGAGTAATGCTGACCTGCTGCCACAGCTCTATGCATGTGCACAAAGGGCCCCATGCCTTAGACCAGTGCATATTAAGGTTACGCCTCCCAGACCACTGTACCCACACAGCTACATCCTCTCTAGCCACTGGGTGCCCACATTCACAAGCATCAGTGTAACATCCCCAAGCTATGCCCATAGCTGCCCTGAAACAAATCACCATACTGAGTTCTCTACCCTGTGCTCTGCTCCCTGCTGTACAACCATCCAACAAACACAAGGCCTTTGTCAATGCCAACTTGGCCAAGTGGTGATACCTGTTTGCCTGGTTGGGCAAGTGCTGGCCTTTCTGTTGCAATGGGGACATTTCTTAGAATTAGATCATGATCACGTCAGCTGCATCCACAGCTGATTCCATTTGTAATCAGCCAAGGGGAGTGTCTTCTGCAATGAGTAATGCTCAATCTAATCACTGGAAGCCTTTAAGGAGGATTCAGAAGAGACAGGCTCTCTTTCTGCTTCAGTCAGCAAGCCTCTCCTGTGGAGTTCGTCCAGACCCTCCATCGGAATCGTAGGCTTTGCAGCCTGCCCTGCGGATTTTGGACTCTGCATTCTCGTGCTCACGTGAGACACTTTTATGGATTTTATATTTGCGAGTGTTCCCTGTTGATTCTTTTTCTCTAGAGAACCCAACTATAACAGCCTTAGACTACTGAAAGAAATCAACCCCCGAAGTAAATCAATCAAGATATCTACATGCCACAAAGACAGCAGATCACTAAACATATCACAATGCAGTCAGATAGAGCCCTGCCCAATGACCAAATTAAAACACCAGAGGAGATACAGACACTGGAACAACTAATCAAAGATGTTCATACAACTTTACTTAATAAAACAAGTGGGATAGCAAATGACATAAAGGAGATCAAGAAGACAGTAGAAGAGCATAAAGAGGAATTTGAAAGAATAAATAGAAAAATAGTTGAAATCACAGAGATTAAAGACTCTGTTGACCAAATAAAAAACATACTAGAGGCACACAGCACCAGATTTGGAGAGACAGAAGAAGGAATAGGTGATATAGAGCACAGGATAACTGACTTCGAAGACTCAAAACAGCACATGGTAAAAAAGATGGAAAAAAATTCAATGGGAACTCAGGAAAATGATATACAAAACAAAGCACAAATATAAGACTCATTGGTATCCCAGAAGGAGAAGAGAGGAATAAAGGGCTAGGAACAGTAGTCGAGGATATAGTGGGGGAAAACTTCCCAACCCTCATAAATGACATAAATATACAAGTCAAAGAAACCCAAAGAACTTCAAACAGAATAAATTCAAATAGACACAAGGGTACAAATAGATTGAAAGTGAAAGGATGGAAAAAGATATTCCAAGTAACATGTAACCAAAACAAAGCAGGAGTAGCTGTACTAATATCAGACAAAATAGACTTTAAATGTAAAGACATAGTAAGAGACAAAGAAGGACAGTATATACTAACTAAAGGGTCATTTCGCCATGAATATATAACAATCATAAATATTTATGCTTCCAATCAAGGATCTGCAAAGTCCATGAGACAGACATTGGCAAAACTGAAGGGAGTGATAGATGCTACAACAATAATAGTAGGAGACGTCAATACAACACTCTCCACTATAGATAGAACAACCAGACAGAAGATCAACAAGGAAATAGAGAAGTTAAATAAGTTGATAAGTGAATTAGACATAACAGACATATATAGGTCATTGTACCCCAAAGCACAAGGTTATACATTCTCCTCTAGCATTCATAGAACATTCTCCAGGATAGACGATCATATGCTGGGGCACAAAACAGGTCTTTATAAATTTAAAAATATTGAAATTATTCAAAACACTTTCTCTGTTCAAACTATGATGAAGTTGGATCTCAATAACCACCAAAGAATGAGAACATTCACAAATATATGGAGATTAAATAACACACTCTTAAATAACCAGTGGGTCAAAGAAGAAATTGCTAGAGAAATCAGTAGCTGTCTGGAGATGAATGAAAATGAGAAAACAACTTATCAGTACTTACCAGATGCAGCAAAGGCTGTGCTGAGAGGGAAATTTATTGCCCTAAATGCCTATATTGAAAAATAAGAAAGAATACAAATTGAGGACTTAACACAAACATGGAGGAACTTGAGAAAAACAGCAAACTAACCCCAAAGCAAATAGAAGATGAGAAATAACAAAGATTAAAGCAAAGATAAATGAATGGGAGAACAAAAGAACAGAAAGAATCAATAAAATGGAAAGTTGGTTCCTTGAGAAAATCAATAAAATTGATTGACCACTATCAAGAGAGAGGATGCAAATAAACAAGATAAAAAATAAGAAGGGGTGCATTATCACAGATCCTGAAGAAATAAAAGAAATCATAAGAGGATACTATGAACAACTATATGCCAACAAACTAGACAACTAAGGTGAAATAGACAAATTCCTGGAGACACACATATAAGCTACAATGACTCAGGAAGAAATAGAAGATCTCAACAAACTAATCATAAGTAGAGAGAGTCAATTAGTCATCAAAAATCTTCCTACAAAGAAAAGCCAAGGGTCAAATGGCTTCACAGGGGAATCTTATCAAACATTCCAGAAAGAACTAACACCAATCCTGATCAAAGCTTTCCCAAAAAATGAGAAAAAAGGAACTCTACCTAACTCATTTTATGAAGCTAATATCATTTTAACATAAAAACCAAGTAAAGATGCTATAAGAAAGAAAAACTATAGGCCAATCTCCCTAATGAGCATAGATGCAAAAATTCTCAAGAAAATATTAGTAAATGGAATCCAATAACACATTAAAATAATTATACACCATGACCACATGGGGTTTATACCAGGAATGCAAGAATGGTTCAACGCAAGAAAATCAATTAATGCAATACAGCACATTAACAAATCAAAAGGAAAAAATTACATCAACCATCTGGATTGATGCTGAAAAAGCATTCAACAAAATTCAACATCCTTTTCTTATAAAAACACTCCAAAAGATAGGAATCAAAGGTAACTACCTCAATAAGATAAAGGGAATATATGAAAAACCGATAGCCAGTATCATACTCAATGGAGAGAAACTGAAAGCCTTCTCCCTAAGATCAGGTACAAGATGAGGATGCCCTGCCATCACTATTATTCAACATTGTGCTAGAAGATCTAGTGAGAGCAATCAGGCAAGACTAAGAAATAGAAGGCATCCAAATTGGAAAGGACAAAGTAAAACTCTCATTATTTGCAAATGGTATGATACTATACTTGGAAGATCCTGAGAAATCTGCAGCAAGGTTACTTGAGTTAATAAACAAATTCAGCAAGGTGGTGGGATATAAAATTAGTGTGCAAAAATCAGTAACATTTCTATACACAAGCAATGACCTAGTTGAGGAGTCAGTTAATGAAAAAAATCCATTAAAAATAGCAACTAAAAGAATCAAATACTTAGGAATGGACTTAACTAGGAATGTAAAGGACTTATACACAGAGAATTACATAATATTGCTAAAAGAAATCAAAGGAGACCTAAATGGGTGGAAAGATATTCCCTGATCATGGATAGGAAGGTTAAATATAGTTAAGATGTCAATTCTCCCCAAATTGATCTACAGAGTCAACACAGTACAAACAAAAATTACAGCAACCTATCTGAAGATTTTGAAAGCTAACTACCAAATTTATCTGGGAGGGAAAGAGACCCGAATAGCTAAAGACATCCTAAAAAGAAGAAGAAAGTGGGAGGATTAACACTGCCTGACTTTAAAACCTATTATAAAGCCAAAATGGTCAAAACAGCATGGTACTGGCACAAAGACAGAAGCACTGACCAATGGAATCAAATCAAGAGTGCAGAAATAGACCACCAAATCTATGGTCAACTGATTTTTGACAAGTCCCCCAAATCCTCTGAACTGGGACAAAATAGTGTTTTCAAAAATTGGGCATGGAAGAATTGGATATCAATAGCCAAGAGAATGAAAGAAGACCCCTATCTTACGCCCTATGAGAAAATTAACTCAAAGTGGATCAAACACCTAAATATAAGAACTAGCACCATAAAGTTTCTAGATGAAAATATAGGGAAACATCTTCAAGACCTAGTAAGAGGAGGTAGCTTCCTAAACTTTACACCCAAAGCACAAGCAACAAAAGAAAAACTAGACAAATGGGAACTCCTCAAAATCAAAAACTTCTGCACCTCAAAAGACTTTGTCAAAAAGGTGAAGAGGCAGCCAACTCAATGGCAGAAAATATTTGGAAATCACATAACAGACAAAAGTTTGATTTCCTGTATATACAAAGAAATCATACAATTCAACAACAAAAGAACAAACAACCCAATTATAAAATGGGCTAAAGATGCGAAAAGGTATTTTTCTGAAGAGCAAATACAGATGGCTCAAAAGCACATGAAGAGATGCTCATTTTCACTGGCTATAATGGAAATGCAGATCAAGACTACAATGAGATTCCACCTCACGCCTGTAAGAATGGCTGCTATTAAACAAACTGATGCACTGCTGGTGGGAATGTATAATGGTGCAGCCACTATGAAACACTGTTTGGTGGTTCCTTAGGAAACTAAATATTGAGCTGCCCCATGACCCGGCAGTAGCACTACTTGAGTTGAAAGCAATGACACAAACGACATTTGCACACTGATGTTCATAGCAGCATTATTCACAATCGCCAAAAGATGGAAACAAACCAAATACCCATCAACAGACGAGTGAATGAACAAAATGTGGTATATATATATGATGGAGTATTAGGCAGCAGTAAGACAAAATGACATCCTGAAGCACATGACAAGATGGATGAGCCTTGAGGACATAACGCTGGGTGAAATTAGCCAGATAGATACTGTATGATTCCACTTTTATGGCCAGCATAAAGGTATAATCAGAGACTTATAATATAGAATACAGAGGACTTAGAGATACATAGAAGCTAGAGATGGGTGAACATTAGCTAATGAGGTTGAATTCCAATGTAAGGGAATAGATAGGAGTGAAGGAGATTCTCTGGTGGGTCTAGAAGCAGTATTACCATATTGAAGGTGAAGAAGATTGAAAGGGGTTGTATAGCCCTATATGTCCCACTGATTCACACTGGAAATATGAATGAGTTCTCATAAAAATTACTTCAAAGATATGATTTTTGTATAAAGAGTGTTTAAGTTCAGGGTGCAGGGGGAAAACTGCTATTGCATGCTATGGGCTATGTTCAGAAGGAAACCATCAGCACTACCACAGTCACACAGAGATAAATAATGGGGTAAGGGACAGGAGTCAAATGGGAGGTTTAGATTTCCTATTTGGCGAGGGTGAGTTTATTGGTTTTCTGTCTCTTGGGAACAATGAAATTATCTAAAATTGAGAATGTTGATGGACTGTGAACTTTGGGCCTTCTACATGATGCCCCATGAATGCAGGTGGCAAAAGGATGCACTGACAGAGAAGTAGATTGGCAAACGATGGTGTATACTTTTGAATGAAGGTTGTGTTGCTATGAAAAGGAACAAAGTCGTGAGTCATGCAATGATGTGAATGAACATGTGGGACATTTGGTGAGACAAAATAAGTCAGAAACAAAAACACACAATGGTATGGTCACCCTTAGAAAATGCTGATAAGAAAACAGGGGCCTAGATTGTAAAATTTTAGAGTAGACACATTAAGTCTGGAGTGGTGATTATTATTTCTGGATTTTGAGAAGCTGTTTTATGTATGTACCTGATATTTAGAGATAAGGACAAAGCCATAACAGGTTGGGGTTAAAGTAATTCAAAACATAGGGGTAAGGAAGACAGTGTTTATATTTTAGAACAACACATAGTCTTTAAGACCAATGGAAGAAAGGTTTATTTGATCTGGAACTGAAATTTTCTGTAGTGCATAATCTAATTCAATTTATCTGTATAGCTCAATAGAACAACTGAAACACAGGAAGCACAGAATAAAAAAGAGGTCCTTTAATCCTGTATAGATTATGGTATTGCCTGGAAACATCCTAGAGTATATTAAGCAGATAATCAAATAGTATTGCAAAATCACCTGAAGGAGGGGAGAAAGAATATGGAACTATTAAACCTTACCATGAGGGAATCCCCTGATACTGTGTCAAAATTTAGGGACATCCAAATCTATCGACCATGTCCTGAATCATGAGGCTTACTCTTTTGAAGCTTATGAGGTAGCAGAGAAGCTTAGACTACCTATAGGCATGTCTAAGAGTTACTTCTGGAGGACCTCTGTGGTTGCTGAGATGTGGCCTCAGTCTCTCTAAGCCCAAATCTGCAAGTGAAATCATTGCCCTCCCCCCTACATGGGGCATGACATCCATGTGTGAAAGTCTCCCTGGCAACAAGGGAGATGACTCTCAGGGATGAATCCAGACCTGTCACCATGGGGTCAATAATTCCATCCTGACCAAAAGGGGGAAAAGTAGTGTAATTAATAAAGTATCGGTGACAGAGTGAGTTCAAATAGAGTTGACAGGCTGCTCTGGAGGTTGCTCTTATGCAAGCTTTAGGTAGACCTTTCTACCTATCATAACCTGCCAACCCCCAACCAGGACCATTCCAGCCAATCCTAAAGAATACCAAACCAGGACCATTCCAGCCAATCCTAAAGCATAGGACAATATATAAGATTCCACAAGGTTTCCAAGTGCTAGAGTAACTTTCCAGAAACCTACAACCTCCAAATGGGTCCCTGGTCCAGATAAGTCCTGAAACCTAGCCCAGCTTCTCCAGAACATCAGACAGTTCCATCTCCCTACCCTATATTAGTGACACACCCTTCCAATATAAAAACTGTAGAACTACCATAGTCCAGACAACCATAAAGAGAGGTATGGAAAGGTCAAATGTAATGGTGGACTTATACATAGAAGATAGGACTTAACAAATGAACGTGAATGCTGAATCATTAAATTGACATCTCTTTTAGTCTCCAGTATTTTAGAGCAACTAGAAGTAAAAACCTAAAATTGTGAAATTGTAACCCATGTAAAAATCTGAAATATTTTCTACAACTAATTGTGGTGCTGCACTTTGAAATTTATGACTTTTTAAAATAAAAATGTTATTTTTCACACACACAAAAAAGGAAAAGAAGTCAATTGTGATGATAAAGTATTCAAGCCCTCTAGCCTCCTATATTCTAGAGTAGCTAGAAGAAAAAATATGAGAGGAGCGTATGGTAGCCCATGACAAACTCTGGGATCTGTCCCATTACCACTTGTTGAAGAGTGTTTGAAAACTATTGCTTTTTTATGTCTTTGCTTTGTATATATGTTATACCACTCAATAAAAAAGTTTAAAAAAATGAAATCAAATGAAGTATATTCTCCAACCACAATGGAATGAAGCTAGAAATAAATAACAGAGAATGAATTGGAAAATTGGCACAATATGGGAAAATAAAACAACCTAGTATGAAACAACCAATGTATGTAAGAGGAAATTAGAAAATATCTTGAGGCAAATGAAAATGAAATATAACATACCAAAACTTATAGGATGCAGCAAAAGCAATGCTGAGAGGGAAATTTATAGCTCTAAATGCTTACATTGAAAAAGAAAAAAAGATTTCAAATTAAAGACATAACCTCAAAACTGGAAAAACTAGAAAAAGAACAAACTATCCCTAATCAAGCAGAAGGAAGACAATAACTAAGACTGTGGCATAGATAAATGAAATACAGAACAAAAATCAATAGAAACATTTTTATCTCTGAAAATAATTTTTTAATTACAAAGCTTTAGCTAGACTGGCAAAAAAAGAGAGAAGACACAAAAAATGAGAAGGGGGGGCATTACATTCAGCCCAACTGAAATAAAAAGGACTCTAAAAGGGTATGTTTTAGTTTGTTAAAGCTTCAGAATGCAATATACCAGAAATGGAATGGCTTTTACAAAGGGAATATATTGTTACAAATTTACAGTTCTAAGGCCATAAAAATGTTCAAACTAAGGCATCCAGAGTAAGACAACCTTGACTCAAGAAATGCCAATGGGTCCAGGACACCTCTGTCAGCTGGGAAGGCACATGGTCAGTGTCTGCTGGTGTCTTTGGCTTCTGGTTTTCTTTCTGCATCTTCAAATTCCTGGGTCTTGTTTTGACTCTGTTGGCTCTGAATTCTCTCCAAAATGTCTCCTCTTTAAAGGACTCCAGTAAACTAATAAAACACCTTAAATGGGTGGAGTCACAGCTCCTTCTAATCAAAAGGTCACACCCACAATTGAGTGGCTTATATCTCCATGGAAACAATCTAATGAAAGGGTCCCACCCTTCAATATTGAATCAGGATTAGAAGAAGAAGGCTTTTCTTGGATATATAATTTTGAACTGGCAGGGGATACTATGAAAAACTATATACCAATACATTAGAAAACCTAGATGAAATGGGAAAATTCTTAGAAGCACATAAACTATCTATACTGACTGAAGAAGAAATAGAATATCTCAACAAACCAATTATTACTAAAGAGAATGAATTAATAATAAGAAACTTCCCAACAAAGAAAAACCCAGGTCCAGATGGCTTCATGGTAAATTTTAACAAACATTCCAATAAGGATTAACACCAATCCTACTCTAACTCTTCCCAAAATTGAAGAAGAGGGAACACTCACTAACTCATTCTATGAGGTCAACATCACCCTCATACCAAAGCCATGTGAAGATACCACAAGAAAAGAAAATTACAGACCAATATGTCTTATAAATATAGAATTAAAAATCTTAAATTCTAGCAAACCAAACCTCAATCAACATCACTCCTGTTGACTCTTAAGAACACCTAGGTCTTGAATAAGACTCTGTAAAGATTTCATGCACTAGGTTTGCCTCCCTGGAATATATAACTCCAAGAGGGTTCCTAGGTCAAATAAATCCTAAAACTCAGAAATACCAGCCTCTCCAGGATTATCAATTAACTACATCATCCTATCCTATAGTATAGACACCCCTTCTCAACATGAAACATTCAGAATAGGCATTGCCCAAAGATCCCTACAGATTGGAAGGAAGATTAAAAGAGAAGGGAGGAGGTATAACAGAGAAAATGGGACTTAAAAAATGAGTATGGCTACCGAATCACTATTTTAATATTCCTTCTAGCCTCCAATGTTTTGGAGCAGCTAGAAGGAAAAATCTGAGATGATGGAATGGTACCCCATGACCAAACTCTGGGATCTATTCTGTAACTACTTTTTGAAGTGTTCTTTGAAAATTATTGTTTTTTTTCTTTGCTTTGTATATGTTATATTATACAGTAAATATATATATGTATTAGCAAACTGAATCCAACAGCACATTAAAATAACTGTACACCATGACTGAGTAAGATTTAGTCCTAGATATGCAAGAATGATTCAACATAAGAAAATTCATTAATGTAATACACTACATTAACAGAATGAAGAATAAAAATACAGTCATCTCAATTGATGCAGAAAGTACAGTTAACAAAATCTAACACCCCTTCTTGATTAAAAAAAAACAACACTTAGAAAACTAGGAATAGAAAAAACTTACTTAATATGATAAAGAGCATATTTGAAAAACCCAAAGCTAACCTCCTAATTAATGGTGGAAGACTGAAAATTTTCCTTCTAAGATCAGAAACAAGACAAGGATGCACCCCCTCACCACTGTTATTCAACATTATGCTGGAAGTTTAAAAAGAAATTAAATACATCCAAATTGAAAAGAAGAAGTAAAACTTTCCCTATTTGCATACTACATGATTCAATATACAGAACTCTTGAATAAGCCTCAATAAAGCCCCTAGAGGTAATGGATCAACAAAGTGGAAGAGTACAAGCTCAATACCCCAAAATCAGAAGTGTTTCTATACATAAACAATAAACAGCCAGAAGAAGAACTCATGAAAAAATTCCATTTACAATAGCAGCCAAAGAATCAGATATCTGTAATAAATCTAACAAAGGATGTAAGGAACTGTACACAGAAAACTACAAAACATTGCTAAAGAAATCAAAGAAAATGTAAATAAATGGGAAAACATTCTCACTGATTGGAAGACAAAATACTATTACAATGTTCATTCTACCCAAAGCAATTTATAGAATCAACTCACCCCAATCAAAATTCCAACAACCTTCTTTGTAGAAATGGAAAAGCAAATCATCAAATTTATATGGAAGGGTAAGGGGCACTGAATAGACAACAGCATCTTTAAAAAGAAGAATGAAATTGGAGGACACACACTTCTCAATCTTAAAACTCATTGCAAAGCCACAGTAATCAAAACAGTATGGTACTGATACACGGTAAGACATAAACCAATGGAATTGAATCAAGCTCTCCAAAATCAATCCTCACTTTATGGTCAAATGATTTTTGACAAAGGGGCAAAGACCATTCAATTGAAAAAGAAGAGAATGTTCAACAAATGATACTGAGAAAACTGTATCTCCATTTGCCAAGAAAGAAGAAGGACCTCTACATCATATGTCATACAAAAAAAAAAAAAAAAACTTCAAAATCAAAGAGCCAGAAATGTAAAAACTCCTAGAAGAAAACATAAAGAATCATCCTCAAGATCTTGTGTTCGATAAAAGATTCTTAGACTACATACCCAAAGCATAAGAAATGAAAGGACAAATACATACATGGGACCTCATCAAAATTTAAAACTTGGTACCTCAAAGGACTTCATCATGAAAGTAAAACAGCAATCTACCAGCAATCTACACAATGGAAGAAAATATTTGGAAGCCACATATCTGATAATGGTTTAATATCCAGAATATAAAACGAAATTTTTCAACATAACAACAAAAAAGACAATTTAAAAATGCACAAAAGAATTGAACAGACATCTCTCCAAAGAAGATATTCAAATGGCCAAAAAGCACCTGAAAAGATGATCAACATCATTAGTCATCATGGGAAGGCAAATCAAAACAATTGAGATACCATTTCACACACACTACAATGGCTAATACTAAAAAAAAAAAAAAAAAAAAAAAAAAAAAAAAAAAAAAAAAAAAAAAAAAAAAAAAAAAAAAAAAAAAAAAAAAAAAAAAAAA
>PVIY010000201.1:46416-179489 GCA_004026745.1 Myrmecophaga tridactyla | reverse complement strand
AGTATAGAATTACCACATGAACCATCAATATCACTTCTAGGTATATACACAAAACAATTGAAAGTAGGGGATTTAACAGATTTTTGCCATAAAAAGAGTGAAGTTCTTAGGACACTCAAATCAATAGCCCAAGCCCTTGATCTTGAGGCTTACACCTGTGAAGCTTATGTAGATATGCCTAAAATTTACTTCTGGATGACCTCTTTTGTTGCTCAGATGTGGCCTCATTCTCTCTAAGCCCAACTATTCAATTGAAACACGGCCCTCCCCTCTGTGTGGGACATGACATCATCCAGGGGTGAAAGTCTCCCTGGTGGCATGGGAGCTGACTCCCAGTGAGGAGTCCAGCCCTGGCGCTGTGGGATCAATAATTCCACCCTGACCAAAAGGGGGATAAGAAGTGTAACTAATAAAGTATCAGTGGCTGAGAAAGTTCAAATAGAGTCAAGAGGCTACTCTGGTGACCACTCTTAAGCAAGCTTCAGTTAGACATTGCTACCTATCATAACATACCTATCATAACTTGCCAAACCCCAACCAAAACCACTCCAGCCAACCCTAAAGAACACCTAGGGCAATATATAAGATTCCACAGAGTTTCCATGCACGAGGGTAACTTTCCAGAAACCTACAACTTCTAGATGGGTTCCTGAACCAGCTAAGTCCTGAAACCTAGAGGGCCCAGCCTCTCCAGAACATCAGATATTTCCATCTCCCTACCCCATATTATTGACAGCCCCTCCAACATGAAAAAGTTAGAATGGCCATAGCCCAAATACCTCTAAAGAGTGAGATAGCAAGAACAAAGGTTATGGTGGAGTTATACAAAGAAGGTAGGGTATAACAAATGAATACAATTTTTAAACATTAAATTGATATTTCTTTACTCTCCAGTAACTTAGAGCAGATAGAAGTAAAAACCCTAAAATTGTGGAATTGTAACCCATACCAAACTCTGAAATCTCTTCTATAACTAATTGTGGTGCTGTGTTTTGAAATTCATTGCTCTTCTGAATATATGTTATTTTTCACAAAAAAATAAGTTTGTGAAGAAATAACTTTAGAAGAAAAAAGTTGATTGTGATGATAAAAAAAATTTAATTCTATCTAACCTCCTATATTCTGGAGCAGCTAGGAGGAAAAGTCTGAGAAAATGGTATGGTAGCCCATGACAAACTCTGGGATCTGTCCTGTGACTACTTGTTGAAGAGTGTTTTGAAAACTATTGCTTTCTCTTTCTTTGTTTTGTATAAATGTTATATTATACAATAAAGAAAGTTAAAAAAAAAAAGAATGAAATTCATTACATTCAACATGGACAAAGCTTGAGGACATCAGGTTTAGTGAAATAAGCCAGTTACAGAAGGACAAATGTGATATGGACCCACTTACGTGAAATAATTAGAAAAAGCAAACTAATATAGTCAGAATCCACAATATAGGTTACCATGGGACAGAGTAGGTATAGGGCATAGGCTGTAAGGTTTAACATGTACAGCGTTCCTATTTGAAAAGATAGAAATGTTTTGGTAATGAATGGTAGTGATGGTTGCACAATTTGTGAATGTAATTGACAGTGCAGAAATATATATCTGAATGTGCTTAAAAGGGGAAATGTTAGATTGCATATATGATAATAGAACCAAATTTTTAAAATCCGTGGAACTGTACTACACAAACAGTGAACCCTCAGTGAAACCATAGACTATACCTAATAGTAGAATTATAAAAATATATTTTTATCAATTGTAACAAATGTACCTCACCAATGCAGTTGTTAATAATAGGGTGGTAGGGGCTGCAAGGGTAGTTCACCCTTGGTAGAATTCTCTCTTGCCATGTAGGAGACCCAGCTTCAATTCCCAGCCCATGCACATCCCAAACAAACAAACAAGCAAAACAAGAAAATGAAAAAACCAACCAAACAAAACTTCAACAAATGGTGCTGCAATAAGGAATACTCACATGGAAAAGGAATGAAATGTGACCCCCACTATACAGCATACAAAAAAAAATTAAGAATAATAGGGTGGTATATGAGAACCTTGTATTTTGTGCATGATTATTCCGTACACCCACAATTCCTCTTTTTTTTAAAAAAAAGAGAGAAAACCCACAAAGATGTTATTTTACATGCATCAAGTAGCAAACATTTTAAACTAGGAAAATACAGACCTTTATGGTGGGTATGTAACAACAGGAATTCAATAATTCTGGTGGAGGTATAAATTGATGCCCCTTAAAGAACAATTTGGCCTACTATTTAGAAAAGTTGAAGCAAATATTTCTGGAAATAGCAAGTTCACTCTTATGTACATTCAATGGGAAACCTTAGCGTATCTGTACAGGGAGATAAATTCTCCATGTTCACAGCAGCTGTTTTGATACTGTTCTAGTTTGCTAGCTGCCAGAATGCAACATACCAGAAATGGAATGGTTTTTAAAAAAGGAGGATTTAATAAGTTGCTAGTTTACAGTTCTTAGGCCGAGAAAATGTCCTAATTAAAGCAAGACTATAGAAATGTCCCATCGAGGCATCCAGAGAAAGATACCATGGTTCAAGAAGGCTGATGAAGTTCAGGATTTCTCTCTCAAGTGGAAGGGCACATAGCGAACATGGTATCACCTGCTAGGTTCTTCTCCTGGCTTTCTGTTTCATGATGCCCTAGAAGGCATTTTCCTTCTTCATCTCCAAAGGTCGCTGGCTGGTGGACTCTGCTTCTCATGGCTATGTCATTCTGCTCTGCTCTCTCTGACTCTACCATTCTCCAAAATGTTTCCCTCTTTTATAGGACTCCAGTAAACCAATCAAGACCCACCCAAATGGGTGGAGACACATCTCTCCTAATCCAGCTTAACAACCACTCTTGATTGGGTTACATCTCCAGGGAGATGATCTAATTACAGATTCAAACATACAGTATTGAATATGGATTATTCTGCCATTATGAAATGGGATTTTGATTAAAACATGGCTTTTCTAGGGTACATATATCATTTCAAACCAGCACAGATAACCATGAGATAACTGGAAACTATTCAATATCTATGACCAGTATCTATCAATAAATTGTTAACATCTTCCACACTGTTTGTTGCTGTTTCTCACATTATTTTTTTTATTTATCTTCTATTTTTTTCAATTCTCCTACACTTTTTTTGCGTGTGTGTGTGTGTGTGTTACAAACTACATAGATAGTTATCCAACCAATCACAGCATTTTCTCTGCCACCAGTTAAAACAGAAAATCACAATGCATTGAGCATAATATTCTGTATTGGGGTGTTTTTCTCTTTTTCTTTTTCAATAGAGTTCATGGTTTTAAAAGCCCCTAGCATAGTTTTTTTGCAATTACATACTTACTTACTCTACTTCACATTTGAGAATTTCAGATGACTAGTTCTTTAAGAACTAAGGATTGACATAGGGTCTTAATAGTCATCCATATAGGTATAATATATTGAGTGTTTAATATGTAGCAAGGGTTATATGTACATGATTCATACAGGTGTGTGTGTTTCTATATATATATATATATATGTTCTAGTTTGCTAGCTGCCAGAATACAATATACTAGAAATGGAACAGCTTTTAAAGGGGGGAATTTATTAAGTTTCAAGCTTACAGTTCTATGGCCATGAAAATGTCCATAGCAATTCTATAAAAATATCTAAATTAAGACACTAACAAGAGGTGACCTTCACTTAAGACCTCAGGGTTTGTCTCTCAACTGGAAAGGCACATGGGGAACATGGTGACATCTGCTATCTTTCTCTCCAGGCTTCTTGTTTCATGAGGCTCCCCCAGGGGGATTTCATTTTTCATCTCCAAAGGTCTCTGGCTGCGTAGACGCTCATGGTTCTCTTGGCTCTGAATGTTCATTCCAAAATATTTCCTCTGCTAAAGGAGTCCAGTAAACTAACTAAGCCCCACCTGGAATGGGTGGAGTCACACCTTCCTCTAATCAGAGGATAATATCCACAACTGGGTGTGTCACATCTCTGTGGGGGTAATCTAATCAAGTTTCCATCCTACAGGGCTGAATAAGGATTAAAAAAAACGACTGCCTCTATGAGATGGATCAAGATTGAAACATGCTCTTTCTGGGGTACATACTCCTTTCAAACCAGCAAATTCCACTCTCTGGACCCTAAAAAAGACATGTTTTCCCCATAGACAAAATACACCCATTCCATCACAATATCAGAAAGGCCTTAAGCCATTTCAGTAACAATACAAATGCAATACAAAGTTAAAACCAGTACAAAGTCTCATCAAAGTCAGCTGCAGGCATAGTTCGTAAGGCAAAATTCTCCTCTGGCTCTGGACCTGTAAAACTCAGAACAAGTTATTTGTGGCCAACATGCAAAGGGGGACAGTTGTAGGATATATATTCCCATTTACATAGGGGGAAATTGAACGGAACACGGGGATCAACGAACTCAAGCAGTTTTCAAAAACCTGCAGGGCAAACTCCATTAGATTTCAGAGTCTGAGAGTCATTTATCTTTGGGACTTTAGAAAGTGGCAGTCTCATCCTTTCCAAGGGCCTATACAGCAGCCCACCTCTCTCTAAATGCAGCCTGGGGAGTCACTGGGAAGACCACCTTTTTCTCAGCTCCACCCTTTCTAAACATCAGGTCTGCATTTGTATTTACTGATTTACTTTACTCTGCTTCACATTTGAGAGTTTCAGATAGCTATTTCTTGAAGAACTAAAGATTGACTTAGGGTCATAATAGTCATCTACATACATGCCATATATTGAGTGTTTAATATGTGGCAGGAATTATATATAAATGATTTGTACATGTGTGTGTGTTTCTATGTGTATGCATATAGCCTTCATATTTTCATATAATTCTAGGAGGTATTATTACCCCCACTATTACCCCAAATAGGGGTCATGAGACTTAGAAATGTTTCATTCTATTCATCTCTGAGTCCCTGAAAATTAGCACAATATCTAAACACATGATAGGTGCTCAAACAATGTTTTGTAACCAGCATGTGCTACTTAGCATGTAAAGGCAGCACTAATGCTAGAACACAGAGGTTCTATGACCTGGACTGAAGTGAGCCTATCCATTTGCAAACCTGAACCAGGTTTATAAATAAACTAGAGGTAGTTTATAAATAAATGTTTTGTTTTATTTTATAAGTAAAATAAGGGTAGGCTAGGGCATGGCTGGAAAAAGCTGCAATTCAGTAGATTAATATCCAGAAAATAAGGTAGGAAAGAGATTAATTAGAAGAAAACAGGGCAGAAAGAGATATGGCAGCCAGACAGGAAAACGAGACAATACCTAGTCCAGAACTAGAGATAGTTTGGCTAATGGGAACCCAGACAGACAGACTGATGTGTTTTAAAATGTGTCAAGGCATATTTAATGAGAGGAGGAAAACTGACTTTCTCACTTCTCCCACCACATATATTTTCTTCCTCTTTTAAAATGGCACAACTAGTGTATGAAAATTGTAAAAAGATTTTTCAAGCAATTTTGAAAAACAAAAGTGATGACTACATCCATCTCTCACCATTGTCCATCCATTATGCCCCTACTGTTAGAATTCTGACCCTTTATTTTGAATATGAAACATGTATAAAAATAAAACTGATTCAATGTCTGAGAAATTTTAGCAAATTCTTCCTATTTTTGGAAATTCTCTTCCATTTTCTTTTGCAATTATCTGAACCAATGCAATACCTTAATGCTTAAGCAAGACAATTCCAGTAGAATTCTTAAAACTCAGATAGAAAATTTGATCATATTCTTTGGCAAACAGCAATAATTCACTCCTTATTTGGTTTCAGAATTCCTGCTGACTAAAGCTGCTAATGCAATAAGGTATCTATGAATAAATCTAAGAAATGATATGCAAGTAAATGTGACATGTGTCACCGGCAGGTGAAAGTTTAAAGAGCCAATGTTTAGATTATCATATCCCCCGACTGGTTATACTGAGGTGGAACAACCATCATCTATTCTCTGAATGAGTACAACACTCACAACATCAGCTTGCCTGTGATGGACGTATAGCATGAGGAACATGTAGCATGAAAAAGAAATAAATCTCTATTGTTTTAAAAATGTTAGAGTTATTTGTTATGACAGCAAGGACTACACTATGTGATATAAAAGGTCTGTAATCTGACCAGAAATTCTGCTACATTTCCTTATTCAGCTATACCTGCACTAGGAAAGTTGCTGCCAATCCTATCGTTCTTGGGAACAGGCTCGGTGCCCTCAGTAGATACCTGCCTGACCCGCATCCAAAGAGGAAATATTTCTTTCTGTCAACTCACAGGGCTAACACTGGACAGTGGAAGCATCAACTTGTAGAAATTGGAATCCTTTAAAAGAGGGAACCATTTCAGAAAAAGCTTTGGAGCCTTGAGAACCAGCAGAGCCCACGCAGCCAGACACCTTTGGAGATGAGGAAGAAATATGCCCCTGGGGGAGCTTCATGAACCAAGAAACCTGGAGAGAAAACAAGCAGACATTGCCATTTCCAGTTGAGAGAAAAGCCCTGAACTTCATCAGCCTTTCTTGAGTGAAGGTAACCTCTTGTTGGTACCTTAATTTGGACATTTCTATAGCCTTGATTTAATTGGGACATTTTCACAGCCTTAGAACTGTAAACTCTCAACTTAATAAACTCCCAGCCATTCTGAGAGGCAGGCCACAGTGGCTCAGCAGAAAGAGTTCTCACCTGCCATGTCAGAGACCCGGGTTTGATTCCCAATGCATGCAGTGCAACAGTGATACAGCGACTGCATTCTCATCTGCCATGCCGGAGACCTGGGTTCGATTTCTGGAGCCTACCCATGACAAAAAAAAAAAAAAAAAAAAGACATTCTGTTTCTGGTATATCACATTCCAGCAGCTAGCAAACTAGAACACATGGTTTCAGAGGCCAAAAGTCTTGCTTCCTCTCAGGGTCAGTCGTGTGCTAGCTAAATGGCAATCTTTAGGTTCCTTGGCTTTCTTCTCAGATGGTAATGTCCTCTTCTTTTACTTCGGGTCCCACTGACTTCCAGCTTCTGGCTGTTCTCTGCAGCTCTCTCTGCATCTGAATTTCTTTTGCTTATTATAAAGGACTCCAGCAATCAAGATGAAGGCCTAACCTCATTCACTTGGGCTACACCTCAACTTAAAATAACATCTTCAAAAGATTCCATTTACAATGGGTTTACACCCATTGAGAGCTAGATGAAGATTAAGGACATGTCTAGAGAGGATTGTGCAAAGATGGCATAGTAGGAAGTTCCACGATTTAGACCCTCCACCAGAACACTATTAAATAGGCAGGAACAGTCCAAATCAACTATTTCTGAAACTCCAAAGGCCTATAGAACACTTCACAGCACCCAGGGAAAAGTGGAAGGAGAAGGCTGGTAATTTAGGGTAATTTCCAGTAAATTGTTCTTTTTGTGGCAGTTACCAGTCCCCAGCCTCCACTCTTGTGGCAGGCAGCTGTGGGGTTGAGTGCCTGGCTAGCTCCCTAATGACATAAATATCCCCTTCTCCAAAATTGGGGAGGGGGATTGGAACAGCTGATCACCAATTAGCGAGTTTGGATTGCTGATCGCTGGGGGCCCAGCTCAGAGAACAGCCACTGTTCCAGCGCTCATGGGACAAAAGCAGTTTAAGAGATTTAAAGAGGCTTGGCTCCTCAGCTGAAGAGGACAGCAGAAGGACTGCATTTGCTGGGCAGATCAAGAAAATGCAGCTTTGAGGAGCCATCGAAGAAGCTTTTGACGTCTTTACTGATCCCCACCCCAGGATAGTTTGGAGAAGTCTATACCCCCTGCTCTGGTTCATAGCCTTATACCAGCTGGAGAGACTGACCTGGGAAACTCCTCTCCAGGGTACAACCCCTCTCAGAATTTGTACTCCTAACAAAAGTACCTTGAGACAATAAAAGCAGTGTAAAAACTATTGAGGCAGACACCCTGCAGCAAAGGCTTACATCCTTTAAACAGCCAAGAGAGGGACAAGTTCTGTCTCCTGAGAAGTAGAGAATGTATTCAGATTCTAGTAAACAGGGGAACTCCAAAGCACCTAACAAGAACCAGCCCAAGACCAAAAAGCAGGCCCACAAGAGAAGGTTCACTCTGTACTTTGCATTTGTCTTGGGGAGAGCTTCCTATTAGGAGAATCTTAGTAAAGAAATTCTTTTAAAGAAACCAAACAAATGAAGGTGATCTGGATAGGAGTAAGATATATATTAAGAATATCATCCATATTTTAAAATTTCAACTTCTGTGTGAGACCAAAGGGAGAAATGTTTATTGGGTGAAAAATTTATATTTTGGGTAGTGCCTTTCCTAATTTAACTTGTAGGGTCAGTTTAGTTAAACACCATAAGTACATGGAATCTTGAATAGGGCATGAGATCTTGTCAGTTTTTCCAGGTCAGTGTAATGCCCCAATAAATCATACATGTTATGTGTGTGAAGATTTCTCAATAAAAATATTTTTATAAAATTCATAGAATGTATGGTATGGGTGAATTTTTCAGAATATAAATTATACCTCAATAAACCAAAAAGAGCACATTGCAATAAATTCAAAATTAATTGCATATAAATCATTTTGAAAAACAGCATTTCATTGGCATTTATTTAAATTGAATGAGGGCAGAACTCACTGGATTATTTGAATTATTGACATTTCTTTTTGTGATAGATTTTCAGGTAAATAAAATATATTTTTATAAAAGAAACAGAGTAAATGGAGTTGAAGAGGTTAATATGCTGAAAGAAAACAACTGACAACCAAGAATTTCATAACCAGCAATACTTTCTTTCAAAAATGAGTAAGAGATGAAGACATTCCCAGATGTTCTAGCTTGCTAGCTGCCAGAATGTGATATACCAGAAAGATTGGCCTTTTAAGTAGGGGAATTTAGTAAGTTGCAAGTTTACAGTTCTAAGGCCATGAAAATGTCCCATTTAAAGTAAGTCTATAAAAATGTACAAATTAAGGCACCAGCAAGGGGTTACCTTCACTCAAGAAAGGCCAATGAAGTTTAGGATTACTCTCTCAATTGGAAAGGCACATGGCGAACATGGTGACATCTGCTAGCTTTCTCTCCAGGCTTCTTGTCTCATGAAGCATCCCCAGGGGCATTTTCCTTGTTCATCTCCAAAGGTCTCTGGCTGCACATGTGGTTCTGCTGCTCTCTCAAAAAAATGTTTCCTTCTTTAAAGGATTCCTGTAAACTAATAAAGACCCACCTGGAATGGGAGTATTTAAATTTCCATCTAATCAAAAAGTTAATACCCACAGTTTTGCATGTCATATCTCCATGGAGATAACCTTACCAAAAAATTCCAACCTACATTATTGAATAGGAATTAAAATAAACAGTTACTCCCCCAAGATTGGATTAGGATTAAGCCATGGCTTCTTTAGGGCACATAATCCTTTCAAACCAGCATACCAGATAAATAAAGCTGAGACGATTCAGCACTACTAGACCTGCCTAATAAGCAAAGCTAAAGGGGGTTCTTCAAATTGAAAAGAAAGGACACTGGTCAGAGTTTCAAAGGGGGATAGAGAAATAAAGATTTCCAGTAAGGTAACCAATTGGGTAATTATGAATGCCTGTATTATTGCATTGTAGTGTTTGCTATGTAACTCCACTTCTTACTTCCTGGAGGTACTAAAAGGCAAATACATAAAAAGTAATAATAAATCTATGGTTCAGGACTAAATTGTACAAATATATAATTGGTAACAAATGCAAAAAATGGTGAGGGTAAGAGGGCAATTGGAAACTATATGTGTATGCTATTAAAGTCAAGTTAGATCAAAACCAAATCTGACTGCTAAATATTTAGGATGTTACATGTCAACCCATGGTAAACACAAGGCAAAGATTATGAAAAATATATGCAGATAGAAATGAGAAGGCACTCAATATGGTACAACACACAAAAAATCAAATAAATATAAAGGTAGGTATAAATGGGAGAATTGAAGAACAAAAGAGTATAAAACTTACAGTGACTAAACAAAAAAATAGCAGAAAGTCCTGCATTGTTTTGGTTATCTAAAGTTGCCAGAATGCAATATACCAGAAATGGATTGACTTTTCTTTTTATTTTTTGGCCTGGGTAGGCTCCAGGAATCAAGCCTGGATCTCCAGCATGGCAGGCAAGAATTCTGCCACTGAGCCTCCATTGCACCACCTAGATTGACTTTTGCAAGTGGATTTATTAGATTACAAGTTTACAGTTCTAAAACCATGAAAAACATCCAAATTATAGCATCAACAAGAGGATACCTTCACTTAAGCAAGGTCAACCACATCAGGGGTTTCTCTATCACATGGGAAGGCACATGACAATGTGTTCCAACACAAATTAGCCCTAAAACCAAAGAATGCACTTGGCATGGAGTTACCCATGAGTTTAATTAGGGATTTAATGAAGAGGAGAAGATTTTTCCAAATGGCAGATGGTTAGGAAATTGAAGCCAGTGTTCCACACAAAAGAGAGAGAAAGAGAAAAACGGAGAGAGAGAGAGAGATAGAGAGAGAGAGAGAGAGAGAGAGAGAGAGAGAGAGAGAGAGAGAGAGAGAGAGAGAGAGCGCTACAGGAGCAGCTTATAAAGGTTTGGGTGCACAGGGTATGACAGTGGAGTTCCAGCAAGGTCTCACAAGATTTGATAAGGGGATGGGGAGTTTTAATGCCTTTCCCCTTTGAGGGGATTTTTTGACTTTTAACATCTGCCCCTGTTGTGTAGGCAGCTGAGTGCCATGACTTGTTCTCAACAAGGAGGAGTGGGTGGGGCCTGGGCTATGGGTCCTCACCCAAAATCTTCTGGCCATTCTCTCCTGGGTTGCTTTCCAAATAGCTCTCACAGCTCCTGTGGGTCCATCTGGCTACTCCAGAAGGGGGGACCTTTAAGCATTTATGGGTCCCCTCTTAGCTTCTCCAGGGCAAAGTGTGGAATGTATCTCTCAGCATCTCTCTGGACATATACTGTCTCCAGGTCTCTGTGCTTTCTCCAAAAGCTCTCCCTCCTACAGGACTCCACTAAGCAGAATAAGACCTGTGCTGAATGGCAGGGTCACATCTCCATGGAAACAACTTAATCAAAGTGTCCCACCTAAAATCAGGTTTGTATCCACAAGACTGAATTAAAAGAACATGGCTTCTTTGTCTGGAACCTAAATTTTCTGTAGCACATAATCTAACTCAACCTATCTGTATAGGTCATTTGAACAATTGAAACACAAGAAGTGAAGAATAAGGAAGAGGGCCTTTGATCCTGTATAGCTTAATGTAGTGCCTGGATACATCCTAGAATATATTAAGCAGATAATCAAAAAGTATTGGCAAAGTCCCTTGAGGGATGGGAGAAAGACTATGGAACTATTAAACTTCATCATTAGGGAATCCCCTGATACTGTGCCAAACTTTAGGGACACCCAAATCAATAGGCCAAAGCTTTGATCATGAGGCTTACTCTTGTGAAGCTTATGTAGGTAGTGGAGAAGCTTAGCCTGCCTATACGTATGCCTAAGAGTTACTTCTGGAGGACCTCTTTTGTTGCTCAGATGTGGCCTCACTCTCTCTAAGCCCAACTCTTCAAATGAGAAAGCATTGCCCTCCCCTCTACATGGGACATGACATGGGGTGAAAGTCTCCCTGGCAGTGTTGGAGATGACTCCCAGGGATGAGTCCAGCCCTGGCACCATGGGATCAACAATGCCATCCTGACCAAAAGAGGGAAAAGAAGTGGCAGAGAGAGTTCAAATAGAGTCAAGATGCTACTCTGGAGATTGCTCTTACACAAACTTCAGTTAGAAATTGCTACCTATCATAATTTGCCAAACCCCAACCAAAACCATTCCAGTCAATCATAAAGAACACCTAGGGCAATATATAAGATTCTACAAAAGTTTCATGCACTAGAGCAACTTTCCAGAAACCTACAACCTCCAGATGGGTCCCTGGGCCTGATAAGTCCTGAAACCTAGAGTGCCCAACCTCTCCAAAACATCAGATAGTTCCATATCCCTACCCCATATTACTAACACATCCTTCCAACATGAAAAGGTTGGAATGGCCACAGCCCAATTACCCCTAAGGAGAGGGACAGAAAGATTATAAGTGATGGTGGAGTTATCTAGAGAAGATAGAATATAACAAATGAATATGATTGCTGAATCATTAGCAATCTCTTGATATCTCTTTTAGTCTCCACTATCTTAGAGCAGATAGAAGTAAAAACCTAAAATTGTGGAATTGTAACCCATGCCAGACTCTGAAATATGTTCTACAACTAATTGCAGTGCTGTGCTTTGAAATTTGTTGGTTTTTTGTATATGTGTTATTTTTCACAAAAAAAGAAAAAAGTTGATTGTGATTTTATAAAAAATTCATTCCTTCTAGCCTCCTATATTCTGGAGCAGCTAGAGGAAAAATCTGAGAGGATGGTATGGTAGCCCATGACAAACTCTGGGATCTGTCCTGTAACTACTAGTTGAAGAGTGCTTTGAAAACTATTTGCTTTCTCTCTTTGCTTTGTATATATGTTATATTATACAACAAAAAAGTTAAAAAATTATAATAACAGCATGGCTTTTCTGGGGTACATAACAGTTTCAAACCAGTACATTCCACCCTCTGGACCTCCAAAAGACATGTTCTTTCCATATACAAAGGACATCATTCCATTACAATGTCACAAAAGCTTTAAACCATTTCAACAATAATACAAATACAATACAAAATTAAAAAACAGTACAAACTCTCATTAAAATCAGTTACAGGCATGGTCTCTCCTGAGGCAAATATTCTCCTCTGGCTGTAACCTGTGAAACTTAAAACAAGTTGTCTACTTCCAATATACAAAGGAGGGACAGTTATAGGATAAATGTTTCCATTGCAATAAGGAGAAATTGAAAGGAAAACATAAGTCAGCAGACTCAAACTGTTCCAAAACCCTGCAAACTCCATTAGATTTTAGGGTCTGAGAACCATTTATAAAATGCCATTTTATCCTCGGAGCTTGAGAGAGTGGCAGTCCCACCCTTTCCAAGGGCTTACACAGTGGCTCTGCTCTTGGCAAACACTGTGTTGAGGGTCACAACTGTGGGAAGCATTGGGGAGACCACCTTGCTCTTGGCTCCACCCTCCTCAAGCACCTGCGTGTCATCCAGACACTCCTCCATCTTCAAGGCACATACTTAACTCCTTCAGAACAGTAACTGGTGGCCACACTCTCCCCAATCCCCAGGGAATGTGCTTCACCCTCTGTGGGGCTTGAGGTGGTAACACTCTTCCCAAACAATAAAGCAGAAGCCTTCCCTCTGCCTCCGTGGCAAACTCATCCTTTCCATGTGCATGGGTGGTGCACTTTTCTGGCCATTATTTCCTTTCTGCAAAGCTTAGTTTCCAAGGTTGTGCCTTTGAAGTAATTTTCCTTCAACCTTTCCCTCTTCTGGCCCTAACAGTGGTTCCATTCATACAAATCTTGCAAAACTTTGTTGGCTTGTTATGCACCATTCAGGGGTCACAATGTCAGCAATAGGACTTTCCACAAATCCTTTCCAGATAACTTCATTTCCAATCCTGGCTTTTTCTGAAATGACTGACTGGTTCCATGTTTGGTTAAATCCTCACATGAGGCAATATTCTCTGGGAATCTCACCTTCTGGAAGCCCAGAATTTTCCAGACCATTGATTTCTGGTTTCTTTGTACCCAAGAGTTCAATTCTCAACTTATCCATTTCCAGGCACATTTTACCATAAGATGGAAGGAGAAGGTAGGCTGCATTTTCCACATTTAGCTTGGAAATCTTTTCAGCCAAGTATCCCAACTAACTGCTTTCAAATTCTGCCTTCCATTCAACACCAGGACTCAATTTTGCCAAATTTCCTGCCACTTTAAAACAGGGCTTTCTTCCCATTTGCAATGACACATTTATCATTTCTATCTAGGGCCTCATTGGAAGTATCTTTAGAGTCCATATTTCTACCAATAGTCTCTTCAAAGCAATCTTTCTTTACCAATTTCCTCAGAATTCTTCCAGCATATTTCTTTTATCCACTTACAAAGCTGTTCCAACATTTTTAGTATTTGCAAATCACTGTGCCCCACTTCTCTGGTACCAAAGTCTATTTCAATTTGCCAAAGCTGCTGGAATGCAATATACCAGAAATGGATTGGCTTCTACAAGGGAATTTATTAGGTTACAAATTTACAGTTCTAAGGCCATGAAAATGTCCAAATTAAAGCATCAAAAAGATACTTTCACTCAAGAAAGATGTGAGGGAAGGAAGGGGGAACTGTGGTGCATACATCCAATGGACTACTGAGTGGCTGAAAGAAAGAATGAAGTTGTGAGGCATGCAACTCAGTAAGTAAATCTTAAGGACTGCATGTTGAATGAGATGTCAGGCACAAAAAGAAAATATTATCATGCCTCACTCATATGGACTAACCATAATATAAAAATTTGGTGAATTGAAGTTGAGAGCATGGGTTATCAGGCTATTGTGAAGGATCCTAGATTGTAAGCTCTTGTAGTAGTCACATATATTCAGGAGTTTAACTGTTATTTCTTAATTCTGTTTGAACATAACCTGGTTATTCCCAGAAAAAGAGTATTTATGTGACACTTGAAATTCAGAGTTAGAGCTCTGAAACTATGAAAGTCAGCACTACCCCATACAGGAATTGTTTAAAAAGTTGAAAAAGGGCTCAGACTTTGACTAGAGATATAAACAAAGCTGATCTGAACAGGACTAAGGTCAATTAGAATGCAGGTTAAAAGATGATATCGTTCACATTTTAAAACTCCAATTTGTGCATTCATCTTGGGGAGACGAATCTTTTCTTACTAAGGAGAATCTTAGTAAAAGAAATGCTTAAAAGAAACCAAACAAATGAAGGTGATCTGGATAGGATTAAGGTATATCAGAATATAGGTGTAAGGGATGATATCATCCATATTTTAAAACTTCAACTTCTGTGTGAGACCAAAGGGACAGATGTTTCTTGGGTGCAAAATTTCTATTTTGGGTAGCACATTTCCCAATTTAACTTGTATTGTCAGTTTAGTTGAATACCATAAGTACATGGAATCTTGAATAGGGCATGAGATCTTGTCAGTTTGTCCAGATCAGCATGATGCCTCAATAAATCCCAGAGTAATTTGGACAGTGAATAAAGAAGTATTCACAAAGTCTCCTTCAGGGAATGGGGAGAAAGGAGGAAATAGTCAACTTCCCCATTTGGAGAACTTCTGGTATTCTCACAAGCAGTGAGGACAGCCAATCAATAAGCCAAGTCCTCAGTCTTGGAGTTTGCCCTTACGAAATGCATTCCTGCAAAGGATAGACTAAGCCTACTTAAAATTATGCCTAAGTGTTACCTCCAAAGAACCTCTTTTGTGGCTCAGATGTGGTCTCTCTCTCTAAGCCAACTCAGCAGGTGAACTCACCACCCTCCCCTCTACATGGGACATGACTCCCAGGGGTGTAAACCTCCCTGGCAATGTGGGACATGACTCCTGGTGATGAGCCTGCCCCTGGCTTCATGGGATTGAGAAAGCCTTCTTGTCCAAAATAGGGAAGAGAGAAATGAGACAAAATAAAGTGTCAGTGGCTGTAAGATTTCAGAGTCAAGAGTTTATCCTGGAATTATTCTTATGCATTATATAGATATTCCTTTTTAGCTTATGGTGTATTGAAGTGGCTGGAAGGAAGTACCTGAAACTGCTGAACTGTGTTCCAGTAGCCTTGACTCCTGAAAATGATATAATGATATAGCTTTTACCATGTGACTTTGTGATTGTGAAAACCTTGTGTCTGACGCTCCTTTCATCCAGGATATGGACAGCTGAGTAAAAAATATGGACAATAAATAAATAAATAATAGGGGGTATAAGGGGTAAAAAATTGGGTTGATGGAAATAGTAGTGGTCAATGAGAGGGATGGGTAAGGGATATGGGATGTATGAGTTCTTTCTTTTTTCTTTTTATTTCTTTTTCTGGAGTGATGCAAATGTCCTAAAAATGATCATGGTGATGAATACACAAATATGTGATGATATTGTGAGCCATTGATTGTACACCATTTATGAACTGTATGTGTGTGAAGATATATTAATAAAAATATTTAAAAAAAAAAGAAAGTGTGATCGCATCCCAGTTTTCTCTTTCATGTGGGAAGGCACATGGTGATGTCTGCTGGACCTTCTCTTCTGGGTTGGTTTCCCTAATGTCTCTCTCAGCTCCTGTGAGTCCTTCTGGCAACTCCTGGGATGTTATTCTCCTCTAAGCATCTATGAGTCCTCTCTTAGCTTCTCTGGGGCAAAGTCTGGATTTCACCTCTTAGCTTAGCAGCTCCCAGGGAATTTTCTGTCTCCAAGCCTCTATTCTTTCTCCAAAAGGTCTCCCTCTTATAGGACTCCAGTAAGCAAATTAAAACTAACCTTGAAGGAGGTCACATCTCCATGGAAACAATCTGATCAAAATATCCCACCCAACAATAGGTTCTCCCACAAGATTGGATTAAAGACCATGGCTTTTCTAGGGCACATAACAGTTTCAAATCAGCACAGGTATTATCAGTAGTGAATTTAAATGCAAATGGATTGAACTCTCTAGTCCAAAGGCAGAAATAGGCAGAATGAATTAAAAAGCATTGCTCAATTATATGCTGTCTGCGAAAGACTCACCTTAAATTCAAAATTAAGATAAGTTGAAAAAGTGAAATGATGGGAAAGAATATACCATGCAAGTAATAACCAAAAGCAAGTTGGGTAGCTAATAAAATGCACTTTAAGTCAAAAGCAGTTAGGAAAAACAAAGATGGTTATTATGTACTGAAGAGATCAATTTAACAAGAAGACGTAACAATTACAAATATATATTCAACTAACCGCAAAGCCCCAAAATATAGGAAGCAAATTTTGACAGCCATGAAGGCATAAATTCATGGTTCTACAATGATAGTAGAGACTTTACCACTTCCAATAATGGATAGAACAACTAGACAAAAGATCAATAAGGAAATAGAACATGAATAATACTCTAAACCAAGTAGACCTAGCAGACATATATAACACCCCACCCAACAACAACAGAATACACCTTCTTCTCAATTGAACATGGATCATTCCCCAAGATAGACCATAATTTAAGTCATAAAACAAGTATCAATAAATTTAAAAATATTGAAATCATAAAATGTATTTTGTTCAACTATAATGGAATAACGCTAGAATCAATGACATCAGGAGAGATGGAATATTCACAAATATGTAGAAATTAAACAACAGACTCTTAAACAATCAATGGGTTAAAAAAGATATCACAAGGGAAATTAGGAAATATAATGATGAAATGAAAATGAAAATACAACAGAGTTCCTATTTGGAAGGATGGAAATGTTTTATCAATGGAAATTAGTGATGGTGGCACAACACTGCAAACGTACTTAATATATCTGTATGTTGTTAAAGGGGGAAATGTTAGGTTGCATATATGGTGAGAATAAAAATAGATTTTAAAAATAGAATAAAAAATCCATGAAGCTCCACTATACAGTGGACCTGATATTAAACAATAGTTAATAGTACAATTATAAAAAATGGGTTTTCATCAGTTGAAACAAATATACCACACCAATGCAAGGTGTTAGTAGTAGGAATGTATATGGGAATCCTATATTTTATGCATGATTGTTCTGGAAACCCTCAGCTTTTTCTTTCTTTCTTTCTCTCTCTCTCTCTTTCTCTTTCTCTCTCTCTCTCTCTATATATATATATATATATTTATATATATATGCACACACATAGATAGGCAGATAGATAGAGATATAGATGTAGACATATTTATTTATACATTTATTTATAGAGCTATAAATATATATATATATTATTTATATATCTATAAATATACAGATTTTTTTTAACATGTCGAAATTGGGGTACATAATTCAACCTACCACAGAGACCATTTGTGAAACAGTCTTACTGCCCAAAACCTCATCTAGCATGGCCATCAGGGAATTACCTTTTATAACATCCCATCTTAGTTCTCAGGCAGAAGCTGTGTTTCAATTGTAGGGACGCTCCAGGAAGGCCACATAATGGAGATTTCCTGGCTTGGGTTCACGTTTCACCCAGGTATTTAATAGCAGTTGGTTTCTCAGAATTCTTAGCTCCCTCAGAGCCAGACCTGGAATCCTGAAAATGAAGCATTTTGCCTGCCACAAAATAACTGTAAACTTCAGAACCTCTCACCACTGAGCCAACAAGCCCTAAAGAGGTGACACATGACAGCACTAACTGACGGTAGGGCCAGTGACCTGCCCTAGGGAGTGCATTCCCTGGGAACTCGGGCAGCAGGGAAGGAATGCTTTGCACTCTGAAGAGGCAGTCCCTACAGCAACTAGCAAGCATCGTATCTTGCTGTTACTGCCCAGCCCCATTTTCCAAAGGATGCACAGAAGCTGGTGACAAGTGTATGTTTTAGCAAGATGTCCACCAATAAAGAAAAGATAAAGCTAAAGGTGTGTAGCGTCCATAGCCATGTATCCTCCATGGCCAGACATTGTGAGGGGCACACCACCACCCATTAGCTGTGTGTTCTTGCAGAGGTTTCTTAACCTCTTTTGGCCACAGCTTTTCCTCATCTGTAAAATGGAAATAATAGTACTTACTTCATGGGGTTATTGGGGGATTAAGCATAGAGAGCGTAAAACAATGACTGAGTTATCATTGTTTGCTATCAAATTTTGCAATTTATATTTATTAAATATTTTTCTAATTGTATATCCAAGAGTTAAAGAGAGAATAAATATATTTGGATGAAGGTATTACCATGTATTTCCCTATCATTTGCCAAACACTTTCACAGATGATCTCATTTCATCTTTATAACAATCCTGCAACTTGGATAAAGACAATTTCACTCTCAAAACATGCACATGAAAGTAAACGAGACTCAGAGTTTAAGTGTTGGTAAATGGCAAAGCCCAAACAAAAAGTCCAGACTATCTGCATAGAGCCTAGTATTTCTCACCCTATACTAAGGCTGAATGAATCAGAGGTTTTGTGGAAGTACCATGGACGTCAAGGGTTTTTATAGACAGAAGAAAGAAAAATGTGTCTTTTCAAGGGAAAGAGTAACATAAATGAAAAACAATAAGTTTGGAATAAGTTGCCATACATTTATAAGACATGTGTCATATAGAAATATAATTCAGCCCTCTAGTCTGGAATTTACCTCATTTCCAGATTTTTCTGAAATTTCTAAAGTATTAACAAGTAACATAAGTAGTTTTGGGCGTTTGGTCAAAATTGTTGAACACATTTTGTGATACTCCTTAAATTATGCAAACTCCCAGATGACCCAAGAATTGCATCTGTTTGAGGCAGAAAAGCCTCACCCTGCTATTTCAGGTTAGACTGGGAAACTGGAATTTGATACTATTGATAGCATGTGGCAGGCCATCTAATTCCTGTCCATTCTTTCTCCTTAACCTAAGCGAGGTCCCAGACTGAGCCTGGCAGGTGAATTCGAGAGTGACTTTCTAGATCTGAGCCTGGCAGTGAAATAACAGCTGCAAAGCAGTATGAGACAGGTAGAGGCAGGCAAGCTAATGGCTGGAGAGCAGGATAAATAGGTGGGTGTGGGCCGGAAAATGAAAATGACACAGCATGGAAGACAGCAGGCAGACAGAGCACCAAACTGAGCTTAAGCCAAACAGGCAATCGGCAATAATTATGGGTCAAGTTTCTACCATGAGCTCCCTCATCCTGTATCCATGGACATATTTCTTATTATGCAAAATCAAATGCTCATGAAGAAAAGAGTTAAGGAATGGAACATGAGTATGTGAATGATCCCTTTGAAATAGGAATAATGCTAATATGTATTTTAACTGAATGCATAGTGTATGTCAGGCATCATGGTTCAACTATCTCATCTAATTGATACAAAAACCCCAAGCAATAATTAATACCATCGCTATTTTGGAGATTTGGACACTGACATTTGGATAGTAACACATTTATGAAAATCTCACAGTTAATACTGGAAGAAAAACAAGATTCACATCCAGCTCCATCCAAATCTCCGCCACAATGGCAGGTTTTCCCTTAAAAGCCACAATGACAGAGTCTAGTCTCATATGAGACATTTCCTTGTATTTTTTATTGAGTTCCTAAAGTAATTTAATCTAGCATAGTACCAGGTAGACTGTAAATGCTCACTAACTGAGGAATGGATTTTAATCTTAAGAAAACTTTTGAAATCAAGGATTGACATTTTATATCTTAAAAATGGATTTTATTTTTTAGGAGGAAATAGAAAGTCTTTAGTTTCTTTGCCAACCACAGAAGCAGCCCCTGTGGGTTGTAATATATTCAGATGCTGCCAATTCTGTTGTTTCTAGAACAACATTAATAGAGCAAACTCAGAAGGACTGTCTGAGAAGAATCCATGAAGATGGAAAAAAAATGAGGAATAAAGAACGGCTTTGAAAGAGACACTTGAAAAGATTGAAGTTATTGGTAATAAGGGAATCACTTTATGTAGGGGCAAATGAATTGACTATAATTTTAACTTAAAGTACCACTATAGGGGTGATAAAATTCTTTCTACTTGGATAAATACTCTTTTTTTTTTTTTTAGTTGCTGCTTGCAATGAGAATATAATAAAGAGTCAAGACACTAAAACCACAGAGAAGGAGCTTTTTTTTATGAGATAACAGGACTGGTCACCAGAATGGAAATACAATTAGAGTATAGTTTGTAAATGGCCCATCTAAAGCAGTGTAGAATTCAAAAGAAACAAATACTATGTCAATGACCACATGAGATATATAGTATGAAAGAAAATGGGCTAGAGGAAAGCATCACTTGAAGGATAATTGTGGGGCTCAGTCTATCAGTAGCATCTCCCAAAGAAAGGGTCACTATATATGTTCATATCATCTTCTACTTAATACCAATGCATAGCTAATATATTTTAGCCTTTGTTTCCCCTATTTTTTTCTATACCCCTTACCACTCCCTTTCATTGATCACTAGCATTTCAATCTATTCAATTTATTTTAATATTTGTTCCCCCATCATCTATTTATTTTTAATCCATATGTTTTACTCATCTGTCCATAGCAGAGATAAAAGAAGCATCAGACACAAGGTTTTGACAATCATATAGTCACATTGCGAAAGCTGTATCATTATACGATCATCTTCAAGAATATACTCAGCATCTGAATATATTATAACCCAACATAATAATGGTTTGCCAAGTGAATGAATGAATCACCAAAATCCATAATGGTTGAGATGTCAACCAATATGTCAGACAGTCACATGCTATTTATTCTCCAGTTTCAGCTTTAGAGGAACAGGTAGTCTATAACAAGACTCAATAGCTTTGAGATCGCTAAAAAAAAAAAAGAGAGAGGGAAGTGGAAGACTGGCACTCAGAGGGGAAAAAAAGAGAAACCAAAGGAATTAGAAGAAATGAACAGAAAGGAGAATTTGAAACAGGTTCTTAAGTTCAAAAATGGATTTTTTTTTTTAAGCCATCATTCTATCACAACTGTGTCTTAACTTGTAGGCTCGGCTTGTTCTTGTCAGGCCAACATCTTGAAAAATAGAGGCTACTGCTTTTGCCTTGGAGAGTAAAGAGAGAAGCTAGACAGAAGCAACTACTCTGTACCCCATTTGTGGAATTAAGCCACTGACCAGGCTTCTGTTTCTTCATCTTCCTCTCTCCACTTCTTTATAAATAGTGTAGTTCTCCAACAGGACTTAACAAGCCAGGAAGAGAGATGAAAAAGAATAAAAATAAATCAGGACTATATTCTTGTATTTAATAGCACTCTTTTCTAAATTATGAAACTAGTATGTTATCACTACAGAATATTGTAAATGTAGAAAAATTGCAGGAAAACCTTTCAGAAGTCTACCACCAAGGTTGCCACAGTTACCATACTGCTACATTCTCTTCCCAGCATTTTTGTCTGTATAATTTTAACAAAATTGAGATTATGATTTTCAATATTTTTTTTAAGTTTTTAATTTGTTTTAAACATAACACCATACAAGCACAAACATTCTTACAATATGAACATTCCATTCTTGGTATATAATATAACTCACAATATCATCACATAGTTATATATTCATCAGCATAATTATTTCTTAGAACATTTGCATCAATTCAGAAAAAGGAAAAAGAAAAAGCTCATACATACCATACCCCTTACCACTCCCTCTCATTGACTGCTAGTATTTCCATCTACCCAATATGTTAGCCTTTGTTTCCCTTATTTTTTTTCTATACCCCTTACCAGTAGCTTTCATTGATCACTAGCATTTCAATCTACTCAATTTATTTTAACATTTGTTCCCCCTATTATTTATTTATTTTTAATCCATATGTTTTACTCATCTGTCCATATCATAGATAAAAGGAGCATCAGACGCAAGGTTTTTTACAATCACACAGTCACATTGTGAAAGCTATATCATTATATAATCATCATCAAGAAACATGGCTACTGGAACACAGCGCTACATTTTCAGGCACTTCCCTCCAGCCTCTCCAATACACCTTAATTAAAAAGGTGATATCTATATAATGTGTAAGAGGAACCTCCAGGATAACCTCTCAACTCTGTTTGAAATCTCTCAGCCATTGACACTTTATTTTGTCTCATTTCTCTCTTCCCCCTTTTGGTCTAGAAGGTTTTCTCAATCCCTTGATGCTGAGTCTCAGCTCATTCTAGGATTTCTGTCCCACGTTGCCAGGAAGGTCCATACCCCTGGGAGTCATGTTCCAAGTAGAAAGGGGGAGGGCAATGAGTTTGCTTCAATATTGTTTTTCATTTAACAGTGTTTTTATCTTAAGAAATATTTTTGTCTCTATATCTGCTAATCGTCCTGAACTTTTAAATTTCTAGGAAACATGATTAGATCAAAGGTTTCAGACATTTTAAAGCACTAAACCATATTGCCCATTTGCTTTCCAAAAAAGTTATTTCAAATTAACCAGTATATGACAGTATTCACATCCCTGGCACCAACAGCAACATGGCATATTAAACATTTTTAATATTACTTACTGTGATAGAGGTTGAATAAAAACTCATTCTTGTTTTAAAGTTTTCATTTATTTCCTGGTGAAGATGAATATTTTATAAAATTATTAGCCATTTACTTCATCAATTCATATCCTTTGCTTGTGTTTCTATTGAGTTTTATGATATTTATATTCATATTTATATGTTATGATATTTATATTGTGTTGATGATATTTAAAATAGGTTTATTAATGATTATACATTACGGATATTAACAATTAGGCGTGCCAGTGCAAATATTTTCCCTAGTGTGTTCTATACATTTTAATTTTTTCAGGGGCAGTATGTGTATGAGTTTTTTTGTTTTGTTTTGTTTTGTTTTGCATGGGCAGGCACCAGTAATTGAACCCAGGTCTCTGGCATGACAGGCGAGAATTCTGCCTGCTGAGCCACCGTGGCCTGCCCATGTATGTGTTTTTAACACAACTAATACTAATTTTAATATTTTTAGATGTAGACTTATCATAATGTTGCATTTTTTGTTCATGATAATTTATCGCTTTGTGCTTGAAAGGGTTTAAGTTGAGGATACCACAATCTGCAAGATACCATTTGTAAATTCTACTGGCTTATATGGTATGATTTTTAACTCAGGTATTTTTAAAGTTAACTAATTAAACCATTATTTATTAGGGATACCTTTATTTCTATCAGAAATGTGAGACTGCACTTTCATAATATTAAAAATAATTCCTTGCACATCTGATAAGATTTGTTTCTGAAGTCTCTTTCTCATGATGATGTTCTGTTGGATCCATACACTGACTTCACTAACTACTGAAGAGTTAGATTATGGTCAACTCCTCTATTTCCCCTGTTCTTTGAAAAAGTTATTAGTGCTTCTCATACATTTTTTCTTTTAGGTGTTAGAATTGTACTCCAATTTTAATTAAAAAATCATAATAGACATATTTGGGATGATATTAGAGATATGAGTTAATTTGTAAAGAATTACCATAGTTGACATTTTTATTCTTTCTCTCTAAATCCCCAGGGAAGTTTTTAAAAAATTATTATTCATAAAGACCCCACATATTTCCTTTTATAGCTCTCATATAATTTCTATTTGCAGTATAAATAAAGCATGCATTGTATTGTCTAAATTATTTTCACCATATATAGAAAAGATATGTTTATGTATCTGGCCATCTTATTAAACAATAATATTAGTTGCAAAATTTAATTTTTCAGTTGATTCCTAGGGTCTTAGTTACAGAATATTAGTTGCAAAATTGATAATAATATTACCTTATATTTTACAATTAGCTATGGGTCTTATTTTTTATTTTATATAGATTCACATTGACTGAAACATCAAGAAAAATATTTAATTATGGGGTAATAACAGGTATCCTTAACTTCTTCCTTAATGTAACGTTAATATTTCTAGTGCTGGTGAAAAATTGTAAGGCCAGGACACCAAAAGTTTAACAGCAAAAAAAACCCATAGCCATTAACTTAAGCCATTAAGTTATTCCCCATTCCTTCTCTCCCTCACCTCTGGTAACTACCAATCTGCTTTGTATTTCTATGGATTTACCTATTTTGGTTCATTCATATAAATGGAAGAATGTAATATGTGCTTTCTCTCACTCAGTATAATGGTCTCAAAGTTCAGGCATGTTTTAATATACCTCAGCACTTTATTCCTTTATATGGCTGAATATTATCCCATTATATGTCACTTCCACATTTGGTCCATTCATTCGTTCATGGGCATTTGGATTGTTTCCATCTTTTAGCTACTGTGAACAGTGCTACTATGAAGATTTGTTTGAGCACATTTTCAAATCTGTTGGATATATACCCAGGAGTGGAATGGCTTGGTTACATGGCAATTTCTTACTTAACTTCTTGAAAAACCACCAATCTGTTTTCTGCAGTAGCCAAACCATTTTTTTCTTTTTTTTTTTCTATGTCGTATGGCATGGGTCACATTTCATTCTTTTTTCGTGTGAGTATTCCATTATTGCAGCACCATTTGTTGATTTTTTTTGTTTTGTTTTTACTTTCTGTCATTTGCTTGTTTGTTTGTTTTGGGAAAGTGCACAGGCCAGGAATCAAACCTGGGTCTCCCGCATGGCAGCTAAGAATTCTCCCACTGAAACACCCTTGCACCGCACCCCCCCCCCATAGTAGCCAAACCACTTTACATTCCCCCCAACAATATATGAGAGTTCCAATTTCTCCACATCCTTGCCCACACTTCTTATTTACTTTTATGGTTATAATTATCCTGGTGGGTTTCTCACTGCGGTACATAGTTCCTTGTTTAATATTATTTATGGTTATTAACGATATCAATGATTAACATATATTGAGGGCTTACTATATGAGAAGAATCATGCTAAGAGATTTTCAAACCTCTTCATTTAATTCCCACAACACTCCATTTATCAGAAGTAAAAGCTGATTTAAGTAATTCAATGACGTGTGGCTAACAAAGGGCGGAACTGGTATTTGAAATCAGATTTGTGTGACTGACAGCAAAGCTTAATAATAATCACTGAACTATACCAAACAGAAAGGTTAAAAGTAATGTGATGGACATAGAGATGCATCAAACATAAAGAGTGAAAAATGAAAAATTTAGCTCAAGGAAAACTATATGCAGTTCACAATAAACATGCAGCTGACAGGAACTTTATGAAAAGAATATATAAAACTTTAAAGCATTAACTATTAGAAAGGCAAGTAGAAATGTTCAGAAAACAAAGTTATTTTGTAGAATTTTAGTATATTTATCCTCAAAATGTTGATAAAATCTAGTCACCTAAATTGCAATAGAAAATTTGAAGAATAATTACATTAGAAAAGATACACTTCAAAGTAAATCAGAATAAATAAATTGAAAAAGACACATTTCAATATTTCTATCTATTGAAACTGCTTTTCAAGTGTGGTGAAACATTGGCAGATATTGCATATTTTGCCGCAAAGAAAATTTTATTTTAAGTTACAAAAAAAGCAGATGTTTTAAAGGAGAGAACATAGTGACTAAAACCAGAAATGAATAAAAAAGGTTTAAACAAAATCAATAACTTTAATGCTTTCTTAAATTGCCTTCAAAAAAAAAAAACTGTAAGACTGAGAGATGGCTTTTCAACAAAAACAATGGAAACAAGAATACAGGTGAATGGTATTTTTAAAGTATTGAAAGAAAGTATATAACAACCTAGAATTATCTAACCAGCAAAAGCAACTTTCAAAAACCAGGGTCAGGCTGGGCCACAATGGCTCAGCAAGCAGAGTTTTCACCTGCCATGCTGGAGACCCGGGTTCGAATCCTGGTATCTGCCTGTGCAAAAACAATAAACAACAACAAACAAGGGTGAAGAAACAACAGTTTCTAAAGAACAAAAATTGGGAAGATTTTAGCTAGTAGACATATAATCTACAAGTATAAATCTTTTACTCTGAAGGAAAATAATCCTATGGAGAAATGTACGAAAGAATATAAAGAACTATAAAAAGCAAATATTTGTATAAATATAAATGAATTTATACAATGTGCAAAATAATTGAAAACAATGTGTTTTGGCATTTTAATTGAATTAAATTAATCTCATGACAAAAATAAAACAAAAGCTTGGAGAGGATAAAGAATCTGATAGTTGTAATTGAATTATTGGACAAAGTAGATTTTAAGAAGCATTATTAGAGAGAAGGAGGTAAATTATATACTGCTGAAAGGATCAATCTACCAGAACAGTACAAGAAATTATGAACTGATATGTATATCATAAGAACAATCTTGAATTGTCTACCATTGTTGAAAATGTTTTTATTTCATTCCCACATTTGAATAATACTTTCATTGAGTACAGAATGCAGGTTTAACGCTTATATCTTATTCCACTGCCTTCTTGCAGTTTGCTGATAAGAAATTTGATATCAATCTGATTATCCTTCCTTTGAACCTAATCAGATTTTATCCAACCTCCACCTCTAGGGTTTTATGGTTTTCTCCTTATGAAATTTCCTAGGTTGAGTCTAAATGTGGGGTCATTTGTAGAATTTTTGCTGCAAGGCATAGTTGACCATTTCAGTTTGAATATTCTTTTACTTTAATTCTAAAAAATTACCTTCTGCTTGTAGTTTGGATAATATCTCTCGTCTATACTTTCTACATTTTCCTCTGGAAATTTCATTAGACAGATTATTAAAACTTCCATATTTATCCTATGTATTTCATAATTCCTTTCACCTGTTATACTACACCTGGAATAACTTTGCTCAACTTCCAGTTTACAAATGGCTACGTCCATTGGGCTAATCCAGCCAGATTTTAACATATTTATTTCAACAGTAGAGTTTAATTTTTATGACTTGAGTTTATCTCTTTTAGTTCAGTTGGCCTGTGTTTTGCTCTGCAGATAATAATTGTATTTATTCCAAAATGATGTTCTGTTTATAGAGTAAACTCTGTGGGAAATTTCGTATTTTGAGTCTGTACTCAATCAAATGGTGAGCCTACCGCAAATGTTTAATGAGACCTGAATGCATAGGTTTTTGCAGTAGAAAACCCCTTATTAGACAGTCTGCACTTTGTTTGGGCAATCTGCTAAAAGAGACATATGGAATTTAAGTTTACACTTCATATTCCTAAATTTATAGAGTGAAAAATCAAGGAGATATCACCTGCAGTAACTTAGGCTTCCATTTTGACTCCTGAGTCTCAAAACATTATTTAATTTATAGTTTTCCTGTCGTCAAAGTTATAAAAAGACCTGTTGGCTCCACCTTTAATAAGTGGTGACTTAATAACACCTTTACTTCTCTTTATTTTCCCCTCTTCCTGTAACAACTTAAGTTTTAGAATATGATTGTTGTCACGTCTACCGTTTGCATTGCAATTCATCTTGCAGAATAATTGTATAGCTTTGTATCCAAATTTAGAACAATTTTACTTTGGTTCCTATTTAACAGGTTTCAAATCTCTTGTTCTGGTCTTTTATAGCATTATATCCTTATTCCTAAATTGGGGATGAGAAGTTGCTTCTTCTCTGTTTTGGTTTCCTGGCTTCTAAAGCAAATGTCATGCAATGGGTTGGTGTAACAATAGAAATTTATTGGCTCATAATTTTGAGGCTAAAAGAATTCTAAAATCAAGATGTCATCATGGAGATGCTTTCTCTCAGAAGACTGGCATTCTGGGGCTGTCTACCAGCCATCCTTGATCCTTGGCTTTTCTGTCACATGACAATGCACATGGCGGCCTCTTTTATCTTATCCTTTCTCTTCCAGGTTCTGCTGACTTCCAGCTTCTGGCTGCTCCTTGTGGCTTTCTCTGTATGACCTCCTCTACAAGGCCTTCAGTCAAAGGATTAAGACCCAACATGAGTCAGCTGTGTCATGCTATAACTGAAGTAATCTCCTCAAAAGATCCTATTTATAATGGGTTCATACCCACAGGAATGGAGAAGCATAAGAACTTGGTTTTCTGGGGTACACACAACTCCAAGCTACCACATTTTCTCATTAGCAAGTGTCTAAAATTGTGCCCTTTAAAGTACCTTTCACATAAATGCAACGTGAACAGTGCCCCATGGCATGGGGCAATGCAGTAATCTTGGCAGGTAATAATTGCAAATCTTGCAGGAAAGACAAAGGGATTATACTTTCTGTTCTGAGATTTGTTAATATAGAAGAAAAGTCTGTAGCCAGATATTCCATTCGCTTACATTCCACATTATTAATTAGGCTAACAGAATGTTTCACACATTTAAAAGACAATTAATTGATCAAGTTTTTCCTTATATATTTTAGGCTTGATTTTTAAAGCAATTTATATCTTTTGCATTCTATGTGATGTATTAAAAGTAAGAAACATTTACTGTAGATAAATAACAGTGAAGAATTTTTAAATTAGGCAATGAGCATACCTTTGAGGCATGAGTCTATTTCATACAGGGGCTGTATACAATCCCTCCAAAAGTAAGCTTATTCACTGCTAAGACGTGGAAGTCATGCACTCTATATAGAAACTTTAAAAAGTAGACTACAGCTTACTCATGGTACTTTAATTCCAGGGTCTCTTTCTCACTCCCCTGTAGAGTTTCAGCCTTTCAGTGGCTACAGATATACAACATGGCACACTTACTTGGTCTAGAATTTCCATCACTAATTATTTCTCTGGCCTGGCTTAGATAAGATATTTCAGAGTACATTGAATACACATATATATATTTAGTAGGGTGACTTTTCTAAAATACCAATTGCTTATTTTTCCACAAAATTTACTTTCCATTACATTCCTTCCTTCCCGAGTAGCCAAGCTGTTTGTTCATTATCTAAAGAGAAGGAAAAGACAAGGCAGAAAACAGGGTTGGGCAGTTAGGGAGAGGGAGCTTTCTTCATAACTATAGTCTGAAAAGGCCTAAGCCTTTGTGGGCTTTTTCCCTACAGGGAGTAGTACCCTCCCCCAAGACATTTATAAAATGTTTGTGGCAAAGGGATGGAAAATTGTAAAGAGTAAGGTTCCCTAGAGATCCTTCCTGGATCCTTCATCTATTCTAGACACAGGCTGTGAGTGAGGTAAGGAAGGATAGGAAGAAAACATTGATAGGTTGGTGTTTTAGTTTCCTGAGCTGCTCAAGCAAATGCCGTGAGGTGGGTTGGTTTACAAATAAAAGGAATTTATTTGCTCGCTATTTGAGGCTGGGGCAAATCTCAAATCAAGTTATCTTCAAAGTGATCCTTTCTTCCCTAAGACTGTGGAGTTCTGGGACCGACTGCTAGTGAGCTTTGGTTCTTAGCCTTACATATGACAAGGTACATGGTGGTGTCTCCTGGTCTCTCTCTTCTCCTCTGGGTTCTATTGATGTATAGCTTCTTGCTTTCTGTAGCTTTCTCCCACTGTCTGAATTTCATTCCACTTACACAGAACTCCAGCAATAGGATTAAGTACTACCTCGATTGGACTGGGCCATACCTTAATTGAAGTAGCCTCATCAAAATATCCTATTTACAATGGGCTCACTCCCACAGGAACGGATTAAATTTAAGAACATGTTTACTGGGACACATACAGCTTCAAACTACCACACTTCCCGAGCGGGTTGGAAATGGGGGTGTGTCCTATGCACTTCCCAAGATTGTTTTATGGACTCCAGGAGTATAAGTCCATGTCCTGTCTCTGGAAAATGCCCCCCTGAAAAGGTGATAATAAGCTCTCCAAAAAGGAAAGGCAACAGAGTTTAGGCAGGGCAGAAATAGAGACAGACTTATAGATACTATCCCTGTCCTACGACAGCCCTGAAGCAGCAGGCTCTTTCCCATAACCCAAACCAAAACAGAGACAAAACGTGGTATCTCAAGGACAACATGCCTGAATTAAGAAACTGAATGTTGTCCATATCAGTAAAACAGATGCTTTCCTAACAATTATCTCCTTCTTAGGTTAGGTCCACTAAACTTAGTTGCAACTTTGGGGGAAAGTTCTGTGAGTTGAAATTAAATTGAATTTAAGAAAACTAAAGTATTCTATGTTCCTTGCATACCTGAATTTCAGATTTGGGTAGTACAAGTCTTATTCATATAGGTATCTGATCATCTTTCAGACTCTGCCATTAGCACAAGAACAAGGGAAGGTGGGGGAAAACTAGAGAATTAATGTTTTATGAGGATTTTGTAAGCATCAAGACCTGTGCTAAGTGCTTTATATGCCTTATTTTCTTTATCCTTGCTTTATTATGTTAGCTGCTGAAAAAAATGCCAACACTGGGTCAGTTTGACAACAGTAATTTATTATTCAAAGGCTAGAAGGCTTGCTGCTTCCCAGGCTGGCTGACAACCATTGGGGTTCTTTGGCTTTTCTGTCACATGGCAATGCACTTGGCAATGTCTTCTTTCTTTTCTGGGTTCTGTCGACTTCTGGCTTCTGCTGCTCCCCACGTCTTCTCCTCGCATCTGAGGTTCACTCTGCCCATAAAGGACTCCAGTCATCTTGATTAAAGCCTAGGCTGATCCAGTTGGGCCACATCGTAACCGAAGTAACATCTTGAAGAGATTGTCTTTACAATAGGACGGGTCCACACCAACCAGAATGCCAACCAAAATCCAGCATGTCTGAAATGGGGGACATAATTCAACCCACCACAATCCTAGAACCAAAATACATAAAAACTCACTAGGAGATATTTACTCCTCTGTAGTTTTAGAAATGAAAAACCTGAACTTAACAGATATAACCAGACAAAGGCCATTCAGGTGGTAAGTGATGGAGCTAGAATTCCAACCCAGGACAGCCTCTTCTTTTAAGGCTCACAGACATGGGCTATACTAACTTCTCATCAAATTCATCACTCTGATCTAGCAACTTCCAAATCACTACCCACATTCATGAAGACCCAAGACCTCTATTTACTCCCTCTCTAATCCCATTTTACCATTATTCTGCAAATCAGCAATACAGTCTCTTTTTTCAAAATTTTTTTTAAATGTGAAATATAACATATGTACAAAAAAAAGCAGATTTCCAAGTACATTTTACAGGTAGTTATAGAACAGATTTTAAAGTTTGGTATGGGATACAGTTCCGCAATTTTTCATTTTTTCTTCTAGCTATTCCAAGACACTGGGCACCAACAGAAATGTCAATATAATGATTCAGCAGTCACACTCATTTGTTAAATGCTATCTTCTCTGTTATACTCCTCCTTCTCTTTAAACAATATATACACATAAAAGCAACAAATTTCAAAGTTCATTTTAACAGTTAGTGGTAAAACAGATTTCAGAGTCTGGTATGGGTTACAATTCCACAATTTTAGGTTTTTATTTCTAGCTGCTCAAAGGTACTGGAGGCTAAAAGAAATATTGGTATAATGATTCAGCACTCGTATTCATTTGTTAAACCCTACCTTCTCTGTGTAACTCTACCATCACCATTGATCTTTCTCCCCTAAAAAGGGGTATTTGTGCTATGCCCATTCTACTTGTTCATATTGGAAGGGGCTGACAATAATATGGGATAGCTGGCATTCTGGAAGGGCTGGCCCCTCTACATTTCAGGACTTATCTGGCCCAGGGACCCATGTGGAGGTTGTAGTTTTGGAGAATTACCCCAGTGCATGGAACCTTTGTGGAATCTTTTATAATGCCCTAAGTATTCTTAAGAATTGGCAGGAATGGTTTTGGTTGGGGGTTGGCAAGTTATGATAGGTAGCAATGTTTAACTGAAGCTTGCATAAGAGTGACCTCCAATGTAGCCCCTTGACTTTGAACTCTCTCAACCACTGATAACTTACTTGTTACACTTCTTTTCCCCCTTTTAGTCAGGATGCCATAGTTGATCCCACAGTGCCAGGGCCAGACTCATCCCTGGGGGTCATCTCCCATGCCGCCAGCAACACACTCTTAACCACAACAAGTATACAGTTGTCATGGAAATCTGCACCCTTCTGAAATCTTAAACTAAGAAATCTTACTTACTTTTCACTGCCTTCATTCTTCCCACCATTTTCTCACTTCCGTCCTTGTACTAAATCTGTATCAGTAGCTCAAGAAGATTATTAATACTTGCATTCTTCATTATCTCAAGCTAGTCTTCCCATTCAACAATCTTCCACTCACCCCCCAAGTTCATTATCAGTCACTTTATTAGTGTTGCAGGAGCTACTTTTCCTACTTCTGTTCTTCCATCCCTATCAATGCCAATCCAGACACAGACTTTTCTTTCCCAATTTATGAGCTACTAGGCAATCTAGAGAAAATCGCCAAGCCTTTTGAATGGCTGTCGCTATAAATCCACGACTGCACATCCCAATGGGATTTTTGGATACTATTCAGCAGTGTTTATACTGGTCATTAGCCAGCTTCTATTCCCCATGCAAACAACTTACATTCCCTTAAGTCCTTGAATTACATCCAAACCTCTCTCCCAAAGTGAGTGACTGAACTCAAACAGCACTAGGAAGATGTAACCATAAATGGAAACTCTCCTCCCATCCCACTAGACACTTCCTCTTTATTTTAAAGACCTGTCTCTCTTTCCTCTATATACCTAAGACTCTGAATTTCCTCCCATCCCACTAGACACTTCCTCTTTATTTTAAAGACCTGTCTCTCTTTCCTCTATATACCTAAGACTCTGAATTTATTCTCCTTTTTTAAACTTTGTTCCTTGAAGTGTATTTTTTAAAGTTACATATCTCCAACATCTTCCCCTCTGGTACTTTCTTTTTAACCTACAAATATCCTAAATGTTCTTATCCTAATTTTAAAAATTATTATAATATATTTAATATTATTTATATTATATTTTATAATAACTTAATACATATAAAATAATAGAGATACCGTGCTATAAACTGTGCTGCATCTCTCTTCATATTTCATGAAAACGTAGTCTGTGTTCTTTGACTTGACGTTCTCAACCCTCACTCTCTTCAAATGTTCCTCCACCTACATCAATTCATTGAAAATACCCTCCTAAGATCAGCACTGATCTCCTATCAGTCAAATCCACTAGTCTATTTTCAGTTCTCTTTCTCATCCAACTTTCAAAATCTGCAGAATTTAGTAATGTTACCTATTCCTACTTTTTTGAAAATTTTTCCTGCCTTGACTTCCAGAAATATTTCTTTGTGTCTTGCATGAATCATTTTCCATCTCTTCAGGGATTTTCTCCTACTGTCTGCTTAAATATTGTTCATTTTTCTCTTCTCGATCCTGGCTGCAAGACAGAATCACCTGGGGTACATTTTCAAACATGCCGAGGCTGTGGCCTCATCCCAGGTCAATAATAAAAGCAGAACCACTTGGGATAGGGCCAAGGCATTGGTAGTTTTTTAAGTTCCCAAGGTGATTCCATTGAACAGCTGGAACTGAAGGTATGCATGTCCTCCAGAAGTCAGTGATTCTTTTATAAATAAAGTACTGCCTAGGAAGGGTCTTTTAATTCTACTCTTCCAGCCCTATCTTCCAGCCATTTTGATTCAATAGGATTTGAATGGGTCCGTAATTTGCATTTTAATAAGAATGCCAGATGATTCTCGCAAAGTGTTGTTCAAGGAGCAGCCTTTGAGAAAAATTATTTTAGGAATTTTCATCCATTCCCATTCAAAGCATCTCTACATGGATGTCACAGTCACCTTACATTCATCATGTCTAAAATAAAAATTTATTCCCTTCTCTCTGACATTCCTTTCCCAAATTCTACTGCTTATCATATACTTTCCCTTTCTGCTAATGACATCAGTATCTGCTCTACGTCTGAAGCCAGAAATCTTTCAAAATTTCCTTCTTTTCCAATTCTTCACACAATATTGATGAGTATGTTCCTTCAATTCTACATAAGAAATATCTCCCAAGACCTCTTCCCATTAGTTGGTTCAGATTTTAATTATGTTTTACCTAAACTATTTCTACTACCTCACAACTATTTTATTTGCTTCAAATTACCCCATATTGCTGCCACAATGAACTTTCTATTAAAAAAATGCACACCATATAATAATGACTAACATTCAGTTAGGTGACTAGTACATGCCAGATAGCATTTTAAAATTATGCCTATTTAACTCATTTATTTCTCACATCAGTGCTTTACCCTATGAACAACTATAATCTCCATTTCATATATGAAAGACAGATGTTAAAAACCTTGCTCAAGTTTCCATGCCTAAAAACTAGCAGAGGAGGGATTCAGGTCCAGGAACATATGTTCTTAATCTTATTCCATTATACTGACACCTGGTTCCACTGATTCCCACCTGTAGATGATTGTCTACAGAATGCAGCAGAGACTCTTGAGCGCATCATACAAGGTCATTCAGATTATATCTACCTCCCAGCCTCTCCAACATTATCTCCCACCTTGCCATTTCTATGCTCTGGCCATAGTGAGATTCAGTCACATCATTCCCTTATCCCACCAAGTCTTCTCAGGGCTCCATCACATTGACACAACTCCTTGCCTGCCCTGTCTTTCTGCTCTGTCCTCCCCCATTACATCTAACCCAGCAATGCCTAATCATCCTCAAATAAAAATTTCAGTTCATAAATAGGTGGAAATTTAACAAGACAGTCTTAGACAACCAATGGAACCAATGGATGAAAGAAGAAATCACAAGGGAAATTAGGAACTATCTTGAAGCAAAAGAAAAGGAAAACATGGCCAACCAAAACTTGTGGGATGCAGCAAATGCTGTGTTTAGAGGACAAGTTATAGCTCTGAAAATGTTGGCATTAGAAGAGAAGAGAGAAGTGACCTCTGAAGAGGAAGGGGAGAAGGAGGAGGCTGACCATGGCAGAAGCGGTCAGAAACCAACCCTCCCCCTTCTGTGGCAGCGGAGGCTCTTGCAGCCAGTGGGGTCCTGGGTGGACTTGGGGGTGGGGGGCGGCTTGGCAGCCCGGAGTTGGAAGAACACAGCAGAGAGTATGCAGGGCCCCGACTCAGAGCAGAGCGAGGCAGTCCAACTCAACCTGTTGGACAGGTTGTGCCAACTTGAACCCAATCTGACTACAAAACAAGTACTCTATTCTCTTGCTGCAGCAGCACCATGCGCCTCCAGAACATCCAGAGCTGGGTGTGCAAGCTTCTGCCCTACCTGCACTCTTTCAGCTCAGCACTGCCTGCTGTTCCCCGTGCTAATGTTGGGCTCCCTGGCCACTGGTCCTGCCTTTGACTAGACTATCAGCGGCTCTTTGCCATTTGTCACCCAAGTTGGAGTCATTCGTTGTCCAGTTTGCAGACAAGAATGAACAGAAAGATGCATCATAATTTATCTATGAAGGACACTACTGAGGTTCCCAGCAGTACAGTAGAAAAGTGTAATTAGGTATGTACAAGCTGGAAGGACATGGCAGAAGCTAATGAGTTTTGTGTAGAGAGCCTTGAATGTCTCTGCAAGACTTGTCTCAGAGCTCATTAGAGGGTAAAATTTACAAAAGGCCACACTGTCAGAAAGAAGTATCTCCTGAGGCATTTGGTGTGACCAGTCAGAGCCAGTGTTTTGTCCTTTTCATAAAAAAGAAACTGCTGATGTTTTGCTATGAGATATATATGACAAACTGATATGTCAGCACTGCTACTTATTCAAACATAAAGACAACAGATACCAATTTATAGAAGAAGCTTTTCAGAACCAGAAAGGCAGCATAGATGAACTTATCACCAAACTGATAGGAAAAAAAGTACATACAATCCACAGGAAATCAGACCCAAACAAAAATAAATCAAAATCAAAAGCAGGTGGGGGTAGTGCAATGGTGGCTCAGTTGCAGAATTCTCATCTGCCATGCTGGAGACCCGGATTCAATTCCCAGACCCTGCCCATACCAAAAGAAAAAATAATAATAACAGGTGAAACAGGATATTAAAGTTGCTATTATTTTGATGGCAAATAAATAAAAAAGGAAAAGCTCTACTGCATTAGCTAGAGAGCTTTACAAAGGACCATTACATGAAACTTATGCAATACCAGAAAATGGCTGGACTTTCTAAACAGTTGGAATATGTCATGCATCTTTCTAAATGGGCAGTTTTCAGTTGCAGCAGTCCAGCATTACTTTATAGTGAGCAACTAATTACAAACTGATTACAGTACCTCCTTCAAGCAAGGTATGATGCTTCCCCAGTGGTCACAGTACCATCCAGTTTCACAGCAATCCTAGTTTCTGAGCTCAAATTATTATCAATTTAAGTACTTTGGTAATTGAGGGTAAAAGAGTCAGCCACATACAAATGAAATCAGAAAGAAAGATAGACGATAAAGACTGAGATGATATAATCTAGAAATGCCTAGACTGTGTAATGATAGTGACTAAATGTACAAATTTTAAAAATGTTTTTGCATGAGGAAGAACAAAGAAATGTCATTACTGCAGGGTGCTGAAAATAGATGGTAATTAATATTTTAAAATTTTCACTTATCTGTGAGACTAAAGCAAAAAATGTTTATTTGGTACAAAATTTATATTTTGACTAGTGCATTTCCTAATACAACTTATGTAGACAGCTTAATTGTACACATAAGTACATGGAACTTTGAGTAGGACGTGAGATTTTGTTGGTTTGTCCAGAGTGATACCCTGATAAATCCCAGAGTGATTTGAACAGTGAATAAAAAAGTATTTGCAAAGTCCCCTTCGGGGAATGATGAGAAAGGGGAAAATTCAACTTCCCCAAGTTGAATTCTTGATATTCTCACAAGCAGTGTGGACAACCAAAGCTATAGGCTGAGACCCCAATCTTTGGGTTTGTTAATATGAAACTTAACCCCACAAAGGATAGATCAAGCCTACTTAAAATTAGGCCTAAGCATCACCCCCAAGAGAAACTCTTTTGTTGCTCAGATGTGGCCCCTCTCTCCAGCCAACACAACAAGCAAACTCATCACCCTCCCCCTGTCTACGTAGGATGTGACTCCCAGGGGTGTGGACCTTCCTGGCAACATGGGACAGAAATCCTAGAATGAGCTGAGACTCAGCATCAAGGGATTGAGAAAACCCTCTTGACCAAAAGGGGGAAGAGTGAAATGAGACAAAATAAAGTGTCAATGACTGAGAGATTCCAAACAGAGTTGAAAGGTTATCCTGGAGTTTATTCTTACACATTAAATATATATCACCTTGCTAGTCAAGATGTACTGCAGAAGCTGGAGGGAAGTGCCTGAAAATGTAGAGCTGTGTTCCAGTAGCCATGTTTCTTGAAGATGATTGTATAATGATATAACTTTCACAATGTGACTGTGTGATTGTGAAAACCTTGTGTCTTATGCTCCTTTTATCTACCTTATCAGCAGATGACTAAAACATAAGGAATAAAAAATAGATAATAGGGGGAACAAATGTTAAAATAAATTTAAATAGAAATACTAGTGATCAATGACGGGGAGGGGTAAGGGGTATGGTATGTATGAATTTTTTTCTGTTTTCTTTTTATTTCTTTTTCTGAATAGATGCAAACATTCCAAGAAATGATCATGATGATGAATATGCAACTATGTGATGATATTGTGAATTACTGATTATATATGTGGAACGGAACTATCAAAAGTTAAGAATGTTTGCGTTTGTTTTGTGTTTATTGGTATTTAAAAAAATTTTTTTTAATTAATTTTAAAAAAAAAGAGCCAGCCACAAATGCCTAAGCAGAATCCTTAGTTTTACAGAATTCACAGCTACCAAGTGGTTCATCTTTAAACCAGTTATACCGGTTTTTCCTACTCATCCTCAACAACTGAGGTGCCTACCAAACCAGAATACACCATGGCAAGCAATAAAGCACAACCCGTACACCAGCCATAGAACTGTGACAGCAGTGGATAGGCTACCCCGTCAACTGCCAACAGCCCATATTCTACTCCTTCCAGTCCCACCATTACTAATGCAGCAGGATATGATGGAAAGACTTTTGGTTCACCTGATTTGAGACCACCAGCAGGAAGTTCTTATAATCTTCCTTCTCTTCCACATATTGATTGTTCAACTACCATTATGCTGGACAATATTGTGAGGAAAGATGCTGGCATAGATCATGGCCAGCCAAGACCTTCAAACAGAACTGTCCAGTCACCAAATTCATCTGTGCCATCTCTAGGCTTTGCAGACCTGTTACTATAATTAGTATACATCCTCAATATTTTCACCCAATGCCACCAGCATTTGGAGCCGAGAAAAGTCTGGCTCTTCTAGCAAGCCAACAAGAGCTGATTCTATGCACAAAGTCCCACAGTCATGTTGCCCATCCAAATACAACAAGAAAACAGTAGGCCACCAGAAAAGTATGTGTCCTGCTGTTATAATGAAATGAAAATCAAATGAAGAATCTAGACCTCAAAATACCAACTATTCAGGAAGAATAATCACTTCTCTGATCTTAAATAGCAATCAGGGATCTGTTTCTGAGGAAACTGTGCTAAGATGAGATGCTCCAGACAGCACAGGAGAAAACCTGGATTTCACCAGGAAAATTCCTCAAATGGAAAGTCTGGGTGGTTGGATGGTTCGCAGAAGTCATTACTTGATGTGGGAGAGACAAGGTACGTGGATGACCCAAATGAAGACTGGTTTGTCAGAATGGAGGGGAACTCCTGTGCTGTGACTAGTGCCCCAAAGTATTCCATCTTTCTTGTCTTGTGCCCACAAGCACAAATTTTCCAAGTGGAGAGCAGATTTGCACTTCCTACTGAGACTTATCTAAACCAGAAGTTGAATATGATTGCAATGTCCCCAGTCACAACTTAGAAAAAAAAACAAGAGCACTAAAGGCTTGGTCAAATTAACACCAATAGATAAAATGAAGTGTGAACAGCTACTTTCATTTCTTTGTTGTCATGAAATGAGCCTCGCTTTTCAAGACCCAGTTCCTCTAACTGTGCATGAATATTACAAAATAATTAAAAGTCCAATGGATTTGTCAACCAACAAGAGAGACTATAAGGAGATTACTCCATCTATAAAAAGCCTAAAGCCTTTTGGGGGGTGGAGGGTGTGCATGGTCCCGGAATCAAACCCAAGTCTCCTGCATGAAAGGCGAGCATTCCACCACTGAACCACCTGTGCACCCAGCCTAAATCTTTCTCTCTTTTTAAGCTTTTTTTTTATTGTATAGTATAACATATATGCAAAGCAAAGAAATAAAAAAGCAGTAGTTTTCAAAGCACTCTTCAACAAGTGGTTACAGGATAGATCCCAGAGTTTGTCATGGGCTACCAAATGATCCTTTCATGTTTTTCCTTCTAGCTGCTCCAGAGTATAGGAGGCTAGAGGGCTTAAATACTTTTTTATCACCACAACTGACTTTTTTTCCTTCTTTTTTTTTGTGAATAGCATATGTACAAAAAAGCTGTAAATTTCCAAGCACAGCACCACAATTAGTTGTAGAACATATTTCAGACTTTGACATGGGTTACAATTTCACAATTTTAAGTTTTTACTTCCAGCTGCTCTAAAATACTGGAGACTAAAAGAGATATCATTTTAATGATTCAGCATTCATATTCATTTGTTAAGTCCTATCTTCTATGTATAATTCCATCATTACCTTTGATCTTTCCATACCTCTCATAAGGGTTGTTTGGGCTATGGCAATTCTAAATTTTTTATATTGGAAGGGTTTGTCACTAATATGGGGTAGGGAGATGGAACTATCTGATGTTTTGGACAGACTGGACTATGTTTCAAGACTTATTTGGACCAGGGACTCATCTGGCGGTTGTAGGTTTCTAGCAAGTTACTCTAGTGCCTGGAACCTTTGTGGAATCTTATAAATTGCCCTAGGTGTTCCTTAGGATTGGATGGAATGGTCCTGGTTGGGGGCTAGTTATGATAGGTAGCAAGGTCTACCTGAAGCTTGCATAAGAGCAACCTCCAGAGTAGCCTCTTAACTCTTTATGAATGAACTCTGCCACTGATACTTCATCAATTACACTTCTTTTCCCCCTTTTGGTCAGGAGGAAATTGTTGATCCCATGGTGCCAGGTCTGGATTCATCCCTGGGAGTCCTCTCTCATGTTGCCCGGGACACTTTCACCCCTGTATGTCATGTCCCACGTAGGGGGGACGGCAATGATTTCACTTGCAGAGTTGGGCTTATAGAGACTGAGGCCACATCTGAGCAACAACAGAGATCCTCCAGAAGTAACTTTTATGCATGACTTCAGGTAGTCTAAGCTTCTATGCTACCTATGTAAGCATCACAAGAGTAAGCTTCATGATCGAGGGCATGGCTTATTGATTTGGGTGTCCCTAAAGTTTGACACAGTATCGGGGGATTCCCTAATGGTAAGGTTTAATAGTTCCATAGTCTTTCTATCATCCCTAAGGGACCTTTGCCAATACTTTTGATTATTTGCTTAATATACTCTAGGATGTTTCCAGGCATTACAATAATCTATACAGGATTAAAGGACCTCCGAATTAAAGGACTTTTTTCTCATTCTGTGTTCTCTGTGTTTCAGTTGTTCAAATGAGCTATACAGATAGGTTGAATGAGATTATTCACTATAAAAAATTTGAGTTCCAGATAAAATAAACCTTTCTTCCCGTGGTCTCATAGAGTATGTGTGGTTCTAAAATATAGACACTGTCTTCCTTAACCCTATGTTCTGAATTACTTTAACCCCAACCTGTTCAACTTTGTTCTTATCTCTAAATATCAGGCTATTTATATATAACAACCTCTCAAAATCCAGAAATAAGAATCACCACTCCAGACTTAATGTGCCTGCTCTAAAAGTTTACAGCCTAGGCCCCTGTTTTCTTATAAGCATTTTCTAAAGGTGACCATACCATTGTTGTTTTTTTGTTTCTGGCTTATTTTGTCTCACCAAATGTCCCACATGTTCATTCACATTGTTGCATGCCTCATGACTTTGTTCCTTTTCGTAGCAGCACAACCTTGGTTCATAAGTATACACCATTGTTCGCCAATCTACTTCTCCATCATGGCATCCTGCAGCCACCTGCTTTCATCAGGAATCGTGTAGAGGGCCCAAAGTCCACAGTCCATCAACATTCTCAATTGTAGATAATTTCATTGTTCCCAAGAGACAGAAAACCAATAAATATGCCCTCACCAAATAGGAAATCTAAACCTCCTCTTAACTCTTGTCCCTCACACCATTATTTACCCCCAATGTTACTGTGGTAGTGCTGATGGTTTCCTTTTGAACATAGCTCATAGTATGCAATAGCAGTTTTCTTCCTGTACCCTGGACTATTTGTACAAGAATCATATCTTTGAAGTAATTCTTAAAGAAATATGATGATTCATATTTCTAGTGTGAGTCAGTGGGACACATAAGTCTATACAACCTCTTTCAATCTTGTTTATCTTCAATATGACAGTATTAATTCTAGACCCACTAGAGAATCATGTTCACTCCTATCTATTCCCTTACATTGGAATTCAACCTCATTAGCTAATGGTTCACCCATCTCTACCTTCTATGTATCTCTACGTTCCCTGTATTTTGTAGTATAAGTCCCTGATTATACCTTTATGCTGGTCATAAAAGTGGAATCATACAGTATCTGTCCTTTTCTGACTGGCTCATATCACGCAGCATTATGTCCTCGAGGCTCAACCATATTGTCATGTGCCTCAGGATGTCATTTAGTCTTATTGCTGCATAATATTCCATCATATGTATATACCACATTTTGTTGATCCACTCATCTGTTGATGAGCATTTGGTTTGTTTCCATCTTTTGGCAATTGTGAATAATGCTATGTGTGCAAATGTCTGTTTGTGTCGTTGCTTTCGACTCTTCTGGGTATATACCAAGTAGTGCTATTGCTGGGTCATGGGGCAGCTTAATATTTAGTTTCCTTAGGAACCACCAAACAGTCTTCCATAGTGGCTGCACCATTGTACATTCCCACCAGCAGTGCATCAGTGTCCCAGTTTCTCCACATCCTCTCCAACATTTATAGTTTCCTGTTTGCTTAATAGCAGCCATTGTTATAGGTGTGAGGTGGTATCTCATTGTAGTCTTGATCTGCATTTCCCTTATAGCCAGTGAAAATGAGCATCTCTTCATGTGCTTTTGAGCCAACTGTATTTGCTCTTCAGAAAAATGCCTATTCATATCTTTAGCCCATTTAATAATCGGATTATTTGTTTGTTTGTTTGTTTGTTGAGTTGTATGATTTCTTTGTATATACAGGAAATCAAACCTTTGTCTGCTATGTGATTTCCAAATATTTTCTCCCATTGAGTTGGCTGCTTCTTCACCTTTTTGACAAAGTCTTTCGAGAGGCAGAAGCATTTGATTTTGAGGAGTTCCCATTTATCTATTTTTTCTTTTGTTGCTTGTGCTTTGGGTGTAAAGTCTAGGAAGCTAACTCCCATTACTAGGTCTTGAAGATGTTTCCTTACATTTTCTTCCAGAAGTGTTATGGTGCTAGTTCTTATATTTAGGTGTTTGATCCACTTTGAGTTAATTTTTGCATAGGGTGTAAGATAGGGGTCCTCTTTCATTCTCTTGACTATTGATATCCAGTTCTTCCATGCCCAATTATTGAAAACTCTATTTTGTCCTAGTTCAGAGGATTTGGGGACCTTGTCAAAAATCAGTTGACCATAGATTTTGTAGTCTATTTCTGCACTCTAGATTTGATTCCATTGCTCAGTGCTTTGTCTTTGTGCCAGTACCATGCTGTTCTGACCACTGTGGCTTTATAATAGGTTTTTTTTTTTTAATTTGCATATGGGCAGGAGGCACCAGGGATCGAACTCCAGACCTCCAGCACGGCAGGTCGGAGCTCTGCCTGCTGAGCCACGGCAGCCGCCCTATAATAGGTTTTAAAGTCAGGCATTGTTAATCCTCCCACTTTGTTCTTCTTTTTTAGGATGCTTTTAGCTATTCAGGGTCTCTTTCCCTTCCAGATGAATTTGGTAGTTAGCTTTTCCAAATCTTCAAAGTAGGTTGTTGGAATTTTGCTTGGTTCTGTGTTGAATCTGTAGATCAATTTGGGGAGAATTGACGTCTTAACTATATTTAGCCTTCCTATCCATGAGCAGGGAATATCTTTCCAACTATTTAGATCTCCTTTGATTTCTTTTAGCAATGTTATGTAATTTTCTGTGTACAAGTCCTTTATGTCCCTAGTTAAGTTCATTCCTAAGTATTTGGTTCTTTTAGTTGCTATTTTGAATGGAACTTTTTCCTTAACTGACTCCTCAGCTAGGGCATTGCTAGTGTATAGAAATGTTACTGAATTTTGCACACTAATTTTATATCCTGCCACCTTGCTGAATTTGTTTATTAGCTCAAATAGCTTTGCTGTAGATTTCTCAGGATCTTCCAAGTATAGTATCATATCATCTGCAAATAATGAGAGCTTTACTTCTTCCTTTCCAATTTGGATGCCTTTTATTTCTTTGTCCTGCCTGATTGCTCTAGCTAGAACTTCTAGCACAATGTTAAATAATAGTGGTGACAGTGGGCATACTTTGCTTGTACCTGATCTTAAGGAGAAGGCTTTCAGTCTCTCTCCATTGAGTACAATGCTGGCTCGGTTTTTCATATATTCCCTTTATCATATTGAGGTAGTTACCTTTGATTCCTATCTTTTGGAGTGTTTTAATCAGAAAAGGATGCTGAATTTTGTCAAATGCTTTTACAGCATCAATCAAGACGATCATGTGATTTTTCCCTTTTGATTTATTAATATGCTGTACTACATTAATTGATTTTCTTGTGTTGAACCATCCTTGCATTCCTGGTAGAAACCCCATTTGGTCATGGTGAATAATTCTTTTAATGTGTTGTTGGATTCAACTTGCTAATATTTTCTTGAGAATTTTTACATCTATGTTCATTGGCGATATTTGGCCTGTAGTTTTCCTTTCTTATAGTATCTTTACCCAGTTTTGGTTTTAAAATGACATTAGCTTTATAAAATGAGTTAGGTAAAGTTCCATTTTCCTCAATTTTTTTTTTTGAAAACTTTGAGTGGCATTGGTGTTAGTTCTTTCTAGAATGTTTGATAAGATTCCCCTGTGAAGCCATCTGGCCCTGGGCTTTCTTTGTAGGAAGATTTTTGATAATTAATTGAGTCTCTTTACTTGTGACTGGTTTGTTGAGACCTTCTATTTCTTCCTGAGTCAGTGTAGCTTGTTTGTGTGTCCTCAGGAATTTGTCCATTTCATCTAAGTTGTCTAGTTTGTTGACATATCATCATTTATAGTATCCTCTTTATATTTCTTTTATTTCTTCAGGGTCTGTGGTAACACACCCCTTCTCATTTCTGGTTTTGTTTATTTGCATTCTCTCTTTTTTTTCTTTGTCAGTTTTGCTAGTGGCTCATCAATTTTATTTATTTTCTCAAAGAACCAACTTTTGGTTTTATTGATTCTTTCTATTATTCTTTTGTTCTCCAATTCATTTATATCTGCTTTAATCTTTGTTATTTCTCTTCTTCTATTTGCTTTGGGGTTAGTTTGCTGTTCTTTCTCAAGTTCCTCCAGGTGTGCTGTTAAGTACTCAAATTTTGCTGTTTCTTATTTTTTAATATAGGCATTTAACACAATAAATTTCCCTCTCAGCACAGCCTTTGCCATATCCCACAAGTTCTGATAAATTGTATTCTCATTTTCATTCATCTCCAGATAGCTGCTGATTTCTCTAGCAATTTCCTCTTTGACCCACTGGTTGTTTAAGAGTGTGTTGTTTAATCTCCATATATTTGTGAATGTTGTCATTCTTTGGTGGTTATATTGAGATCCAGCTTCATCATATTGTGAACAGAGAAAGTGTTTTGAATAATTTCAATATTTTAAAATTTATAAAGACCTGTTTTGTGCCCCAGCATATGATCTATCCTGGAGAATGTTCCTTGCACACTAGAGAAGAATGTATTACCTTGTGCTTTGGGATACACTGACCTATAAATGTATGTTAGGTCTAATTCATTTATCAAGTTATTTAACTTCTCTATTTCCTTGTTGATCTTTTGTCTGGTTATTCTATCTATAGAGGAGAGTGGTGTATTGAAGTTTTCTACTATTATTGTTGAAATATCTATCACTCCTTTCAGTTTTGCCAATGTCTGTCTCATGTACTTTGGAGCTTGACTGGGAGTATAAACATTTATGATTGTTAAATCTTCTTGGTGAATTGACCCTTTAATTAGTATATAGTATCCTTCTTTGTCTCTTATGATTTACAGATTCAATGCAATCCCAATAAAAATTCCATCAGACTTCTTTACAGAAATAGAAAAGCCAATCATCAATTCTTAAATTGGGCAAAGTTTTTATTTGTGTTGATCATAAAGCTTTGGTAATGGATGGTGGTGATTATAGCACAACATTTTGAATATAATTAGCAATACTGAATTAAATATTAAAAGGGGAAATTTTTGGTTGAATAAATGTTACTAGAATTAAATTTATAAAAACGCATACATTAGAGCAGCTAGAAGTAAAAAACTAAAATTGTGAAATCGTAACCCATGTCAAAGTCTGAAATGTGTTCCACAACTAATTGTGGTGCTGTGCTTTGAAATTTACAGTTTTTTTGTATATATGTTATTTTTCACAAAAAAAGAAGGAAAAAATGTCAATTGTGATGATAAAAAATATTTAAGCCCTCTAGCCTCCTATATTCTGGAGCAGCTGGAAGGAAAAATCTGAGAGAATTGTATGGTAGCCCATGACAAACTCTGGGATCTGTCTTGTAACTACTTGTTGATGAGTGCTTTGAAAACTATTGCTTTTTTATTTCTTTGCTTTGTATATATGTTATACTATACAATAAAAAAGTTAAAAAAAACCCCACGAACAACTGTACTACACAAACAGTGAATCCTGTTGTAAATAATGGACTGTATTTAATAGTACAATTATAAAATTGCTCTTTCATGAATTGTAATAAACATACCACACTCATGCAAGGTGTTAATAGCAGGTTGCTATATGGGAACTCTGCATTTTATGTATGATTTTTCTGTAAACATACAACTTCTGATAAGCTCCAAAAACTGATAAAGAGACTAGAAAAGTAAAACCCATAAGATAAAAGTACCTATCTATATAAAAACATATTTACCCTAAATCTTTTGCATGGGATCAATGTAATAAGTAAAATTCCCCATCAAACAAAGGCAACATCTAAGGTATATATTTTTTTATAGAAAGTATGCATTTTCTTAACTGTAAAAATATAACTAAAGAGGTAAAGAGAGTCATCATTGGCTGAAAACAAATGTTTAAAAAGCAAACTACATTAAATTCCTATAAAATATTAAAATGTGGAAATCAACTGATTCCCAGTGCCTGCCCATGCAAAAAAAAAAAAGAAAAGAAAGAAAGAAAATCAATTGAGAGTGCACAAAAAATTTCAATACAGGAGTTAGGGAAATATTCATTTTTAAACACTGTTTGCTTTTGGAGAGTTTACTTAGACCCAGAGAAAAAATTAAATATTCATGAAAACTGCCAAAAGTAGTTAGGATTGTGTTAGTAATTTTTAAAAAGATATTTCTTATAGTGAAATATAACATATATACAAATAAGCAATAATTTTCAAAGTACATTTTAACAAGTAGTTACAGAACAGTTTCAAAGCAATGACTGAACTGAGGAGTAGTTAAGGAAAAATTCCATTCAAAATGGCAACTAAAAGAAGCAAATACTTAGGAGTGAACTTAACTAGTAATGTAAAGGACTTGTACACAGAAAACTACATAATACTGCTAAAAGAAATCAAAGAAGATCTAAATAGGTGGAAAGACATTCCCTGCTTATGGGTAGGAAGGTTAAATATAGTTAAGATGTCAATTCTACCCAAATTAATCTTGAATGTAGTACCAATAAAAATTCCAAAAACCTACTTTGAAGACTTGGAAAAGCTACTTACCAAATTCATCTGGAAGGGAAAGAGACCCTGAATAGCTAAAAGCATCCTAAAAAAGAAGAAAGAGGTGGGACAATTAATACTACTTGCCTTTAAAACCTATTATAAAGCCACAGTGGTCAAAACAGCATGGTACTGGCACAAAGATTAGAACATTGGCCAATGGAATTGAATTGAAAGTGCAGAAATAGACCAACAAATCTATGGTCAACTGATTTATTTTATTTTATTTTATTTATTTATTTTGCATGGGCAAGCACGAAGAATCAAATCCAGATCTCTGGCATGGCAGGTGAGAAATCTGCCTACTGAGCCATCATGGCCTGCCACAATGGTCAACTGATTTTTGACAAGGCCCCCAAATCCTCTGAACTGGGACAAAATAGTCTTTTCAATGAATAAGCATGGAAGAACTGGATATCAATAGCTAAGAGAACGAAGGAGGACCCCTGTCTTACACCTTATACAAAAACTAACTCAAAGTGGATCAAACACCTAAGTATAAGAACTAGAACCATAAAGCTTCTAGAAGAAAATGTAGGGAAACATCTTCAAAGACCTAGTAACAGGAGGTAGCTTCCTAAACTTTAAACCCAAAGCACAAGCAACAAAAGAAAAAAATAGATAAATGGGAACTCCTCAAAACCAAATGCTTCTGCCCCTCAAAAGACTTTGTCAAAAAGGTGAAGAGGAGCCAACTCAATGGGAAAAAATTTGGAAATCACATATCACACAAAGGCTTCATATCCTGTATACACATATACAATTCAACCACAAAAGAACAAATAACCCAATTATAAAATGGGCTAAAGATATGAATAGGCATTTTTCTGAAAAACAAATACAGATGGCTCAAAAGCACATGAAGAGATATTAGTTTTCATTGGCTATGAGGGAAATGCAGATCAAGACTACAATGAGATACCACCTCACACCTATAACAATGGCTGCTATTAAGCAAACAGGAAACTATAAATGTTGGAGAGAATGTGGAGAAATTGGGACATTGATGCATTGCTGGTGGGAATGTACAGTGGTGCAGCCACTATGGAAGACTGTTTGGTGGCTCCTTAGGAAACTAAATATCAAGCTGCCCCATGACCCAGCAATAGCACTACTTGGTATATACCCAGAAGAGTTGAAAGCAATAACACAAACAGACATTTGCACACTGATGTTCATAGCAGCATTATTCACAATTGCCAAAAGATGGAAACAAACCAAATACCCATCAACAGACGAGTGGATCAACAAAATGTGGTATATATATATGATGGAGTATTAGGCAGATGGAGTATTACTCTTCAGAACACAAGGGTAAGGAAGACAAAATGATGTCCTGAAGCACACAACAAGATGGATGAGCCTTGAGGACATAATGCTGGGTGAAATTAGCCAGATAGATACTGTATGATTCCACTTTTATGACCAGCATAAAGGTAATCAGAGGCTTATAATACAGAATATAGGGGACTTAGAGATGCATAGAAGCTAGAGACAGGTGAACCGTTAACTAATGAGATTAAAGTCCAATGTAAGGGAATAGATAAAAGTAAAGGTGATTCTCTAGTGAGTCTATAAGCAATATGACCATTTTGAAGGTGAACAAAATTGAAAGGAGTTCTATAGACCTATGTGTCCCACTGATTAACACCAGAAATATAAATTAGTTCTTTTTTTTTTTTTTTTTTACATGGGCAGGCAGGCACCAGGAATCGAACCTGGGTCCTCTGACATGGCAGGCAAGCACTCTTGCCTGCTGAGCCACCGTGGCCCACCCTATAAATTAATTCTTGCAAGAACTGCTTCAAAGGTTTATTTCATGTACAAAGAGTGTTTAAGTCCAGGGTACAGGGGAAAAACTGCTATTGCATGTTATGGGCTATTTTTAAAAGGAAAATATCAGCACTACCACAGCAAGAACAGTGGGAAATAATGGGGGGAGGGACAAGAGTTAAGAGGATGTTGTGTTAGTTAGATTCAGTTGTCAACTTGGCCAGGTGAGCACACCTAGTCTTGTTGCTGTGGACAGAAGCCAATGGTACCTGAACCTCATCTGTTGCTAATTACATCTGCAGTCGGCTAGGAGGCGTGTCTGTTGCAATGAGTGACGTTTGACTTAATTGGCTGGTGCTTAAATGAGAGAACGCAACGTAGCACAGCCTAAGCAGCTCGGCATTCCTCATCTCAGCACTTGCAGCTCAGCCCAGGCCTTTGGAGATGCAGGAAGAAGTCACCCCAGGGAAAGTTGTTGGAACCCAGGGGCCTGGAGAGAAGACCAGCAGAGACCATCCTGTGCCTTCCACGTAGGAAAGAACCTCAGTGGAAAGTTAGCTGCCTTTCCTCTGAAGAACTAACAAAATAAATCCCCTTTTATTAAAAGCCAATCCGTCTCTGGTGTGTTGCATTCCGGCAGCTAGCAAACTAGAACAGATGTTTATATTTTCTATTTAGCGAGGATGTTTTTATTGGTTTTCTTTCTCTTGGGAACAATGAAATTATCTAAAATTAAGAGTGTTGATGGACTGTGGACTTTGGGCATTATACATGATCCCTGATGAATGCAGGCAGCTGAAGGATGCACTGACTGAGAAGTAGACTGGAGAACAATTGTGTATACTTGAATGTTGTGCTGCTATATTTAAAAAAGGAAGAAAATCATGAAGCAAGCAATGATGTGAATATGTGTGGATATTTGGTGAGGCAAAATAAGGCAGAAACAAAAGAACAATGGTATGGTCTCCTTTAGATAATGCTTACAAGAAAACAGGGTCCTAAATTGTAAGCTTTTATAGCAGAAACGTTTAGTCCAGAGTGGTAATTATTTCTGGATTTTGAGAGACTGTTTTGTATATACATATATATATAATATATATATATAATATGTTATAAAATATATATAACACATTTAGCGATAAGAATGAAGCCATCAGTTTGGGGTTAAAGTTAATTCAGAACACAAGGGTAAGGAAGACAATGTCTATATTTTAGAACTGCACATATTCTTTGAGACCAAAGGAAGACAGGTTTATTTAATCTGGAACTGAAAGTTTTTGTAGCAAACAATTTAACTCACCCTATCTGTATAGCTCATTTGAACAGCTGGAACATAGGGAACCCAAAATAAGAAAGAGAACCTTTAATCCTATATAGCCTAATATAATGCCTGGATACATCCTAGAGTATATTAAGCAGATAATCAAAAAGTATTGCCAAATTCACTTGAGGGTTGGGAAAAAGAGTATGGAACTGTTAAACTTTACCATCAGGGAATCCCCTGATACTGTGTCAAACTTTAGGGATACCCAAATCAATAGGCTATGCCCTCAATCATGAGACTTACTCTTGTGAAGCTAAAGTAGGTAGCAGAGAAGCTTAGACTACCTATAGGTATGCCTAAGAGTTACTTCTGGAGGACCTCTGTTGTTGCTTAGATATGGCCTCACTCTCTCTAATTTGAACTCTGCAAGTGAAATCACTGCATTCACCCCCCTATGTGGGACATGACATCCATGGGTGAAAGTCTCCCTTGCGACATGGGCGAGAACTCCCAAGGATGAATCTGGCCCTGGCACTGTGGGATCAACAAATCCATCCTGACCAAAAGGAGGAAGAGAAGGGTAACTAATAAAACATCAGTGGAAAGGACAGTTCAAATAGAGTCAAGAGGCTACTCTGGAGGTTATTCTTACATAAGCTTCAGTTAGACCTTGTTACATATTGTAACCTGCCAACCCCCAACCAGTACCATTCCAGCCAATCCCAAAGAACATCTAAGGCAATATATAAGATTCCACAAGGGTTCCATGCACTAGTGTAACTTTCCAGAAACTTACAACCTCCAGATGGGTCCCTGGACCAGATAAATCCTGAAACCTAGAGGGCTCAGCCTCTCCAGAATATCAGATAGTTCCATCTCCCTACCCCCATTTTTATTGACAGGCCCTTCCAACATGAAAACGTTAGAATGGCCATAACCCAAACACCCCTAAAGAGAGGGATAGACAGATCAATGGTGATGGTGGAGTTATATAGAGAAGTATATATTTGTTATATATACATATAACAAATGAATATGATTGCTGAATCATTAAATTAATATCTCTTTTAGTCTCCAGTATCTTAGAGCAGATAGAAGTGAAAACTAAAATTGTGGAATCGTAACCTATCTCAAACTCTAAAATATGTTCTACAACTAACTGTGGTGCTTTGAATTTTATTGCTTTTTTGTATATATGTTATCTTTCACAAAAAAAGAAATGTTGATTTTGATGATAAAAAGACTTATTCCTTCTAGCCTCCTATGTTCTGGAGTAGCTAGAAGGAAAAATCTGAGAGGATGGTATAGTAGCCCATGACAAATTCTGGGATCTGTCCTGTAACTACTTGTTGAAGAGTGCTTTGAAAACCATTGCTTTTTATTTCTTTGCTTTGTATATATGTTATACTATACAATTAAAAATTTTCAAAAAAAAAGAATATATAAAGAAATCATACTCAAGTAAAAGAAAAAAATCAATATTTAAAATGGAGAAAACATTTGAACAATCACGTTAACAGAGATGATATCTGGATAGCAAATAAGGACATAAAAAGATGTTCAACACATCAGCCATTAGGAAGATACAAAATGAAACCACTGTGAGTGTCCACCACACACCTATAATGTTTCAGGTAACTAAAGCTGCCAGAACGCAATGAACTGGAACCAGGTTGGCTTTTTCAAAGGGGATTTATTAGGTTACACATTTAGAGTTCTAAGGCCATAAAGTGTCCAAACTAAGGAATCAACAAGAGGATATCTTCACTGAAGAAAAGTCAGCAGCGTCAGGCTTCCTCTGTTCATGGGAAGGTACATGAAGACATCTGCTGGCCCTTCTCTTCTGGGCTGGTTTCAAAATACCTCTCTCAGCTGCTGTGGGTTCTTCTGGCTTCTTTTGGAGCATTTTTTTTCTTAGCTTCTCTCAACTTTCTCAGCTCTCTTAAAGGACTCCAGCAAGCAAATTAAGACTCACCTTGAATGGGTGGGGTCACATCTCTATGGAAATAACTTCAAAAGGTTCTACTCAACAATGAGCCTGCCCTTACAAGATTGGATTAAAAGAACATAAGCTTTTCTGAGGTTATCACAGATTCAAACTAGCACATATCAGAATGTCTAAAATTTAGAAGATGGATAATACCAAAGGCTTATGAGAATAGGGAGCAACCGGAATGCTCATACGAAATAGTTCAATTCCCTTTTTTTTTTTTTAAGCAAGAACCAATGCCTAGAGCTACACACATCAGGTGTCATTAAGCCTGGGTATACATTTGGTCTGCCAGATTCTGCCACGTCATAGAATTAACTTGGTAATCTTGAATGGCAATATTAAATGGTGTATTACTTTAAATACTTGTATATTCAAACAAGCAAGGCTGCATCATAAATTGGGATTGCAAGAACTTTTAATGCAAAGGACGAGAGTATATGGAAATTTATATTTCCATATAAATTAGCTATTTGAGCTAAAGCTACCTATTCATCTGGTTCAGTCCCTTTAAGTTTGCCAGCTTCTAGTAAAGTTAAGTACATACTATACAATTCAGCAATCCCACTCCTAGGCATTTTCCCAAGAGAAATGAAAACAGATGCCCACATAAAGACCTGTACACAAATATTAGCACCTTTATACATAACAGCCCAGAACTGGAGACAATCCAAATATCCATCAAGTGGTGAATGGATAAAAAAATTGTGGCAAATCCATATAATATACCACTACTCAGCAAAGCAAAAGAACAGATTACTAATATATGCAAAATAGATGAATCTCAAAAACATATGCTAAGTGTAAGAATCCAGAAACAAAAAAACAAAAATTGCATGATTCCATTAATATGACATTCTGGAGAAGGGAATACCACAGAGACAGGAATTGACTTGTAATTGGTGTGAGGGAACTTTTGCAGGTAATGGAAATATTCTAAGCTATATCTTGATTGAACCCACAGTTACATGATTGTGTATATTTCCCAAAACTCATTGAGCTGCATTTTTAAAAGATGAATTTTACTATATGTGTATGATAACTCCATAAACCTGACTCAAAATAATAAAATACATAGATACATAATTATACATATATACATACATACACACACATACATAAATAACAGGATAGTTTAGTGGCAAGCAAGACACTTAATAGCTGCATAACCTTGAGCAAGATTCCCAAGCCTGTTGTTTCATCTGTAAAACTGGAATGATGTGAATAGTAAATATCTACCTCATAGGTTTGCTGGGAAGACTAAATGAGATAATCATGTAAAAGTGTTTATTGCAGTGTTTGGTCACATAGTAGATACTGATTAGAATTAACTATTATTATTACTTATCAGATGTAAGAATGAGTGAATGGAGGACAGAGATGGAATTAAAGAAGATTTAAAAGAAGAACGAGAGCTTTGGCTCTGAGCTTCACTGATTAACAAGGCTCTAGCATAATAGGCATCCCCCTTGTCTTCACCCTTTCTCATGCCACACACCCACAAAAAGCAAAACTCTTCTCAGCAACTCACTAACAAACTGTCTGAAATTGATCTTCCCCTGTCTCTGACATAAACATAGCTTCCTCTGAGGCTGTTTCTTGACCTTGCAGCCATCTTGACTGACCATCTTAGCTCTTCCAGCTGAAGCCCCTGCTGTTATTCAATTAAGCCCGGATACGGGACCAGAGGCTCCCGGACTGAGAGTCTCCAGCTCAGATCTCCTGTGGGCACAGCTCAGAGCTCACACAGGCAGAGCAGAGTGACTAACAGTTGGTTTTAGAGCTTTCTGGTTCACCCTGCACCGCAGGCAAAAAGCTATGTTCCTCTGGGTTTGCACAGTGTGCTGGATGGAGTGAGTCATTTAGTCCCATAAGGTAGCTAACATCACCTTTTAAATGGAACACATTAAATACATTCGTAAAAGCAATTTAGATATTTCGGTAACACCACAAAGCATTTACATAGCTCATAAAAAATACCGTTTTACTGATTACCAGCCTTCAAACACAGCTCTGAAATAGCGCATTTATTCTTGGCCTATTCATTAAGGAAATAGGACAGATTTCAACCAAATTTTGGCATGTTCCTAAATGAGTTCTGAGCATTGTAGCTAATTTTTTTTAATTCAAGAATTTTGAGACAATTTCCATAACAAAGATTATACCTTCCAGAATTGGTAAAAGATTGAAAAAGGAGGAAAAAAAGATGATGTGGATGAATGGTTTGGTTGTATGTCTAGAAGAAAACGACCAGAAAGGAATCTGGATAATTATAAAAAACTGTTTTCTAAAATCACACAGATTATCTGGTTTATAAATACATATATGCCAGTGTTTCCATAAATTCATTGCCTCCTTTCATATATACAGTTAGGAATAATTCCTCATCTATGCTTTCATAGCATTTTGGAAATAACTCTAAGATAGTAATTTATAATGACTCTATGGATCAGATTCTCCCTAGGACCTCAGTGAGAAAATGAGCATGAGAGGAAAAGGTACCATAAAGTGTTGAGTGGGGCGCCAAAGCTGAGTCCAATATTCCTGGTTCTGATCTTAGCTCTGCCATTTTCTAGACATGGCACTTTGAGCGAGTCACTAAACATTTCATCCTTCCAGTTTTCAGCACTTTGGGGAGGATTAAGTGAGGAAAACATGTGCCCAATAAACAGTAACTACAGATATCACTGAGGTAGAGTTTTAATCTTTAGGGCATTTAATCTTGTAAATGATTTCATTTTCCTTTTTGCTTTGGCCTCTGGGAAGTTTGTAGACCAATTTTTCTGCCCATCTCTTTATCTTCAACTGCATGGACCCAAATGATATACATTTCCAGGTGCAAATGTTATCCTTGATTTTATTCATTATCACTTCATTGCAATCTTTTTTTTCTCTCTTTATTTATTTTTTGTCTATTTTATTTATTTTTACTTTTGTGAAGATGTGTGTGTATCACTTCAGAGTGTATAAATAAATGATTTTAAATTATATCTGATATAAATAAATACTTGTGACTATCCCATATTATGATTACTTTGGGTCTCCACAAATGAATGTGAACTTCTCATGGGAAAGAAACACATTTTATTCAGTGTTGTATTCTTACTCCCTATTACTGTTCCTAAAACATAGAAGATATTAAATAATCATTCAATTAAAGAGTATTTGTTTATTTATTATGTATTCTTTTGTCTTGACCAACAAGGAATCTGCTCAATTTTTAGAATAAGAGAAGAAGAGTCTCTTGAGCTTTATTTAAAAAGCATTAATGTCTGTAATCTTTCGATTAAAGCTATCTCAATGTTACATATAGCAGACTTTCGCAGGCATCCTAAAAGAGTAAATGAAGACAGGATTATAACTCCATAATCTGACTATCTAATGATCTTCTCTCTATATTTTAGTATATAAGTCTAAATTTATGGCTAGGACAACATATATTCTGATTTTAAAGATAAAATCAGTCAAATCATCTTTTAAATCAGCATCAGAAAGTTATTAAGTAATGAATAAAAATAAACAGTGGGTAGTTATGCTGGAGTAACTCAGACTTTTAGTCCTTGTTTCATAAGCAAGCTCAAAATTCAACTAATTCTATGACTAGAATCTAAATAGTTATCATTTGTCTCAGGAAGGGATAATAAAGTGATGGTGTAAGCACTGACCAGATTTATATATACATTGATGTCCTAATTTATAAAAGCAAATTTGCGTGGTAAGAAAATAAGGGCAATGCATTTCCTAATTTGTTCCTATGATCCTGTTTACTTTATTAAGATTATTATTTGTAAAATTAATTGATTTCCCTTTTGCTCCACAGTTTCCCTAATTTTCAAGAAAGGGCAAGAGCTGTTTTCGCATAAAAAACCATCATAAAAGACAGAGTGGGCTGGAGTTGGCTGAAATGTTGACTAATAATTTAGTGCTGGTAAATGCTATGATTTCCCCTCAAAGCTTTGTCAAATGAACTGGAGAACTGGGGAAAATCAGACCCTGCTCTTCTCAGCACAGACTAACAATCTATGCTAAATTGCATCAAATTTGGTGATCTGGACAAATGCCCACTTGGAACTAAGTTTGGCTCACCTGGTTTTTTTAAGTAGCAGATAAATCCCAATGGAGAGAAAACGTTGTCCAAAACAAAGAAAAAGAAACTTGAAATGGTCTAATCTCCAAAGATTTGCATGGATGTCCACCTTCCCTCTTCCTCCTGATTCTTTTTGGAAAATAATCATATGTTATCACCTAAATTTGCTTACTGTTTTCAAGGTTTCTGCCAGATTTTAAAGAATATGTTGAAAGTTAGCATGTGGTGCAAAGTACTCAGCTGGTGTTTGTGAGTGAAGATAAGGATTATTACAGCATAACAGAAGAATGAAGCAGCTCTCTGAAAACTATCTCAAAGCACCATTATGTCCTAAGCCAAGTTAAATGGTACACATTAACACTAACTCAGCAACCAAAAAAGAGTGTTCAGGCATTATGATAAGTGAAAATTCCAAACCCACTGGAAAAAAAAAAAAAAGCACATTCAGTAACTCCCATAAAAAGCATTTCTCAGTGTCCCAAAAAGAAATAGCCAGCCCCACTTCTCTGTAATGGTCTCTTACTTGATTGCTGTTTTGAATCTTCCCGCTAAATCTATTTTTTTTAGCTCCTTTTCTGATCTTTTTATATATTTTAATGATCCTCAGACTTCCATCCTTGCATTTTTTTCTTCTCTTCTCAAATATCATCTATAGTCTAATGACTCCTGGAGCTGTTTCCTAAACCCTCACCCTTCCCTTGATTTTCAGTCCTATAAGTTTAACCTATAAGACATCTTTATCACAACCTTTGCAGGCTTCTCATGAGCCACTTGCCTGAATCAATTTTGCAGCCAGTCATCCACTACTGCCCCCAACAATATGCAATGAGTTAACAATATCTATTGATTCTATTTTATGTCTAGCTCTTTCTCTTAGTACTATTTTTACCATAGAAAAATTTGTCCTTAGCAATTCATAGCGACAATTGCTAGCTAAATTATCTCCTTGACCCTAGTCTCTCCACCATCTAGCCTATAGGCTCTCCCATCAGAGCTGTGATGTCAGCACCCTGTTTAAGAATCTTCAATGATCTCTCCCTGTAAATAAAAAGAATACCAGTGGCCCATCATAATATTCATTCTATCCATCTGTCCATTCATTTTCTCAACAAATACTCATTCAACCTCTCATGCAAATCAGGCCCCATTTATTTTGGACGTACAACAGTGAGTAACATACAAGCCCATATCTCTTCCTGAGCCCCAGGTATTAATCCACCTTACTAGATTTATCTCTATCCTCTTCCCCTCCTCTACCTTATGCTCCATTGACACCAAGCTTCTTAAAGTTTCCTAAACGTGCTCTGTATTTTCTACCTTCATGTCTTTCGTACATGCTGGTCTCTCTATTTTAAAATGTCCTTCTCTTTTTTTCTCTGCATTGTGAATTTCTAATCATATTTACAGACCAGATTCAAGTGACCCCCCCTTCTGGACTCTCTGAGAGAGGATGGACCCTTCCTTTAGAGCTATTCATAACATTTTGTTCCTATAATAGACACCCTTCAATTAACTAACCTTTATGGAACATCTACAACATAACCCACCAAGTACTAAGTCTATGTCAGGTAAAAATTTTTCTTTGTAAATATAAAAAAATAAAGTAATTTCGTAAAACAGATGATCTAATTCTAATGATGGGGTGGGGGAAAACAAATGAATCGAAAATAAACCCTACCCCCATCTCTTCTGGATAAGGGAGAAGAACTTTTGTCTTTTTGACCATTTTGAATGTTGTTCTTAGGGTTATGATCCAGTTGGAGGAAAACAAATGGCCTAAATGGAAAACCTGGTGTGGGTAAACTTTTGGTTGGTTTCAGAGCTAGAAAGCAGGGTGTTTTTCTCACATGTGTGGCTTTGAAATGTTCTAGGAGAATCATGAGCATTTAAATACTCCAAGCATTTAAGGCTTTTGTGAGCACCTCTCTAATTACACTTTAAGATGTAAGTATGCAAAATGACCTCTCCTGAACGTATCAGTGGCAGCCATCTCACTCTCACTTATCCTGCCACCTTCTGAAAGGACATTAATTTTTACCAATGGTAACTATTCATATCATTCAGGATAAATCTCTGCATGTTCTCCCTGTATAGCTCAGGATGCTGACAGGGTATATAGCATTGTCTCCTACCCAATTGCTCTACTGTTCCCCCCACCCCCAATCCTTTCCAAGTCCCCGGTGTCAAAGCTGACTGATAACGTTCTGTGTTCTTCGCCCATAGCTGCTGTATTATGATCTAAAACTGGGCTTCTTCTCACTGTTGGGTGGAAATCCCGTGAGCACCTCTTGCTGCCTCACTCAGATACCAGCGGCCAGGGATTCTGAAACAGCAGGAACAGAAGAGAAGGAATAGTCTCTCCTGGGGCACTTGTTTCACGTGGAAGCCATGAAAACAAAGTCCTTCCAGATGCTTTTCACACTCGGGTTCATTCTTTGTTAACAAGACATGGCATAGGCTTAGTGGGTGTACAAGAACTCAAGCTATTGGATTGTATAGAAAGGGGGAAGGTGTTTTGTTGGCATTTAAGATTTCCTTTTTAAAATGTGATCAGACATTCATATATACCTGCAGACTTTCTTTTTAATCGGCAGCATGCAGATGGCCCATTCATCTGGCTGGACACAGGGTAGGCACTGTTCACAGAGATAGGGCTGCACATCAGAGGCCCTATTCTGCAGAAGGGAAACCTTTGTTTTTTTTTTAAAAAAAAGTACTAAAGGTGAAAGAAAACAAGTGATATAAAAGCAAATACACTGGTTCACTTCCCCCACCCCTGAAAAAAGAATTCAACAAATGGGGCTGCAATAATGGAATAGTCACATGAGAAAAGAATGAATTGTGACCCCCACCACATAGCATACAAAAAAAAAAAAGCAATACAATTTGGGAGCAAGACTCCTGAGGTGTGAATCTTATTTCTAGCTGACTGATACAAAGCCAACTAAATTTCTTGTCCATACAGACCTAAGTGATTTTCAAAAAAAATAATATGGGTATGAATTCCACCAAGAAATACCATTTAACTATTTGATTCCTAAATGCTTCTGCAGTGCAGGGGTGCAGTTCTTCCTAACAGTGTTAGTTGATTGTGAGTCAGATTTCCCCACTGGCTTATTTTTAACATCCAATTCCAATGTAGTCAAGGCTATTTTTGTGGATGAATATGCTGAATGTCGTTTCAGAATCTTTTTCTCCCAGAATTAACTCATTAGTATCATGCCATATGCCTATAATATTTTAAGTTGAAATAAAATGTACATCTTCATATACATTTGCTATCATATTTAATAAAGGAAACTGCATTTTTATCAAATGCCTGTCTTAAGTAACTGAATAGCCCTGTAACACCCTGGGAGGTATCAAACTTAGGCTTAGTCATTTGTGGTACAACAGAAACATTTGTGAATCTACCTTAACATTCACACCTACTTCTGAGTGAGAGGGAATAGTGATAGAATGATTTAAATTTAGCTTAATCCCAAGTACACAAGAAGGCTCTCTTCTATTTTCATACCTTATGGAAAATTTGGAAAGTTATGGCCATAACATAGCCACTGTTTTCATTCTGCTTTTGTAGCACTCAGCATCTTTTATTGTTATAAACTACCAATCATCTTCCAAGATGGGCTACAACCTCCATAAAACTTATCACGCTCTTGACTTTAACCTCAAAGAACTGAGTGCAGGTGTAAACACCTGGAAACTGTCAACTGCCCTCTCCACTGCTATATCTCCATTGTCTAGAACAATGATGCCAAGAAGAATTATTTGGGCATACCAACAAATTCTCAAAAACTAAATAAGTTGAAAAGAAATAATGAGTAAACGTTTAAGTATTTGAGCCCTTGTTTAAACATGAATTTATCAATATGTTAATAAGTCAATAAATTTTGGAATCAATTATTATACCGCTAAAAAATTAAGTTTAAAAATTTGAATAATTGAATAGAACTTGAGAGAGCGAGAGAGAGCAAGAGAGAGAAATTTTTCTGTAGCATGTGGTCAAACAATATGGCTGAAGCAGAACTTCTACGGTGGCAAGCAGAGAAACAGAATTGTAACCACTCTTTCTCCTGTGACACAAACTGTACTATACTTCTCTAAGATTTGTCTTTAAGAGAAAAGGAGAGGAGGAGAGAGGAGGAGAATGGAGGAAAAGGAAGAGAGAAGAGAAGAGAAAGGGGAGGAGAGGAGAGGAAATGAAACGAAAGAAAAAGGAGAGGAAGTAGACAAGATGCTTCATTGTCAATTACACTGGCTCTGACTTGGGAAGTAAACTTTAATAAGTATGTTGGGAGGGGTGCAAGGGAGTTCGCTGGTAGAATTCTTGCCTGTCATAGGGGAACCTCGGGTTCAATTCCCAGTCAATGCAGGTCCCAACTCCAGGAAAAAAAAAAAAGGAAAGTATGAATTCTGGAGAAGTAACAGATACTTTCAGCAGCCATTTCCTAGCCCTCCCCTAGCCCCACACCACCTTTTCTATTGTTTCTGTATGTTTCCATTCAGCAGTCCTGTTAGGTCTAATGGAAAGGCCCAACTATACCTTAGTCTGGGAAACTGGGAACAATCCATCCCAGATGCTTTTCAGGGTAGGAACTTTCAGTGGCAGGGCCTTCTCTCTCTATGTCATGTAAATACCTCACCCTTGGCAGCACATATTTGTCTCTCCTCTCCAACACTAGATGGGGTGTGCTGAGCTGCCAACCATTGACCCTGACCTGAGCAGCCATAATGGCATCTCTTCCCCTGCCCTTTTGGACCCTTTGTGCTGTCTAAGTAGTAAGGTGGTCATTTGCTGAAAAAAATTGCCCTGTACAGCAACTCATGCCACAACATGTGATGAAATGATGGCGTGAAGTGTTAATGAGTGGGGAACTTACCTCCATCCCAGTGCCTAATTCTCCATACACCTCAACACTCTCCTATTTCAGGAGCACCCAAAGCTCTAGAGAAAGACCTTGAAATCCTAAGACAATTTCACCATGTCCTTGACTTTAGCTTCAAAGAGCTTAGTACAGGTGTAAGCACCTTTCCTGTAAGGAAAGATATGTAAGAATATGCAATTTTTATTGAACTCCCCCCCATCTTCAATCTCCCTAGAAACTGGAAGGAAAGCAAGTAAGCATGATCATTCTTGTAGGAAGGGAGAGGGAGCAGAATTGAAGGAGAACAAAGAATGCCCGAACATGTTTGATTTTCTAGGCGTTGGAAGGCATTGAGGTGCATAGGTAGATCTCAGAAAATGAAATGAGACCCTAGGCTGGATTGGAAGGCCTAAGGGTAAGAAAGGGGTAGATTCAGGCAGAGATGAAAGAAAACACTGCTCCACTCCAAACACCCGCCCTGCACCTCACCCGTGAAAATCTCCAGAAGCCAGAGGGCACAAATAATTTTCGAAAATTTCTTATGCCTACAAAAGGGTCATATAAGAGTTGAGTTTTCACCAGTGTGAAAAAAGAAGGGAGTCTTGAGTTCAGGACAAGGAAGCTCCTGAGAACCTGACTGAAGACCAGAGACCAACAGAACCATGGACACCTCAGCAGATAGTGGCCTGGACATGCACGTCTCCAGGATGTAAGATGTTAGGTGAGTCCCAGGAATTAAAAGCTACTCATGGGGATAGAATAAAGAAGGGAGATTTTTTTCATTGACTGAGTTAGAAATATAAAATGACTAAGAAAACCCAGAACTGGCAAAACATGATATACCATCAGGGAGAATGGGGGTTCAATGCAGAGATTTGTAGTGTTATGGGCAAAGTTTTACAGTTTGCCTAGAAAACATTCATCTCTATTAGCATATATTGTAACGCCATTTGGCAAGCTACATGCTGGGGATGACAAGTGGAAGTATAAAATAAACAGTCTTTAAAGTGTCATGAATACCTGAGAAGAGATAAATCCAAATTCAATGTATTTTTTTCTAAATTGAAGACAGCTAAAATAAAGGAGGTGGCAGAATACATTGTAGACACAGATGCAGCCAACAGTTTCCTTGAAAATATAGTTTGAATCATTATTAATATTTTATATCAAATGAAGATATTACATTGCAATTTAAATTTAGCTATTCCTAACAACACTGTCACTCTGAGGGGAGGTGAGATTTTGACCCTCTGTATTAGGACACATATTTTAAATTTCTGCACAGAGTCATTCCCTTATTTTATCAGAAATGTTTGTTCAAAAGTTGGGTCAATGATTAAGGAATGCAAAATAATCAGAAAAAAGTCAAACTTGCTGATCCATGGACACACACATGAATTTGATGTAATTATTATCAATATCATCTTACTTTATTATTAGCATTTTTATTCAAGAAGCAGCATAGTATATTGGTTAAGAGTAGAGATCCAAGAGTCAAATCCTAATTCACAGATTTATTAGTTTATGCGGCTCCAGAGAAACTTGCCTAAACTCACTATGTCTCTGTTTTCCCATATGGAAAATGGAGATATTCACTGTATCCACATTTCAGAGATATTAGGAAAAGTAAATGAGGTACAACATAATAAAGCACTTAGAACAGAGTCTGCCACATAGTAAATGTAAAATGAAAAAAATATGGATTTATTTTACTTTGACTTTCATTATTGCTAGTAGTAATTTTGGTTTCTTCTAAATTTAATATGGCATTTACATTTAAGATGCAGAACCATGCATGCTTACCTAATTTAAGTCTTATAACAGCCCTGAGAAGTAGTGCTATTGGTCCCCATTTTTCAGAAAGAACATTAAGGTTTTGAGAGATTGAACAGCCTCTTTAGTAAGTGGATTCCCTGAATCCAGATCCAGAGCTCTTGCCATATGTGACTTCTTAGGTACATTTGACATGGATCATTCACTTTTAAGGAAGACAGAAGGAAAAAGGTAAAGAGAACCTATACTACTTTATCCCCAAACACCTACTATGTAGAGAGCTCTGAGTCACTGATGACATGAGAGTTAAAGGTGGGCAGTAGCAAGATTCACAGGGAGAAGGGGTAGACCGCTGGACCCTCTGATGGAAGAGAATATCCCAGAGCACCTAGATCCAGCCAAGCCAGTAGACTGACCTAAGGAGGTCACCCCTGTGGGGTGGTACATTCCACACAGAGCAACTCAACTTCTGAATGTTGAAAGACTAAATGGAGAGACATGTTGGTAGTCCTGGTATGCAAAGACCTTTCCAATGATGGAATGATAATGAGTACAATTTGCAATGACCTTATGTTTCAACTAATAATTGGAGCTCGTGGGACACAAGGGTGTATTTATATCAAAAGTGGAAGAGACTATTTGAAATAGGGACGTTCCAGAAAATTTATGATATATGATCAGAGAAGGATTACTCTGATATGCATCATACAAAGCATTTTGTCTGTTGTTGTTGTTTTTTTTTAAACCTCTTCGGAAGCAGCGAATTCTGATTACTAGTCAAAAAAATGAATATTTAAAAGAGGCAAGTCCTAACTTGTTTGATTACTCATTTGCTCTCTCTCTCGGTCTGTCTCTCTGGCAGTCTCTTTGTCTCTGTCTAATTCCAGGAAGACTTAAAATAACAGGGAGATTCACTGGGACCTCTGTGTTATGAATTGAAACACCAAATTTTAAAATGTATACAAGTAAGAGTAAATAGCAGCACTTTAAATAATGTCCTGACAGATGCCCAAGATTGAAAAAATCTGTCAGCTCAAGAAATATGGAGACCAATATTTGCAGACATCATTCTGGAAGGTAATGGAAATAATACTCACAATTAGATAACAGAGCCTCTCCATATTAACATAAGTGATATTTAAAAATTGAAACATTAAGCCATAGTAAACATAAGCTCCAATATTAATGGGTTATATAAACAGAAAAAAATGGCATTGTGCTATTTAATCTCAAAAATGTTTTAATGACCTTATCTGATTATTTTTAAAAGCACAAGCAAATGTATTAGATAAATAGGACATTTAAAATACTGCTAACTGTTAAACAAATTGAAAATGTACGAATTAATGTATTTTTAAATCAAACTTAATGGTCACTGAAGGAATATTAAAGAGATATCCTGGGTATGGCCATGACATTGGCAAACATCAACATGTGAAAAAGAAAGTTAAAGAGAAACACACAGAATAACAGCTAGGGAAACAATTCAGAATTAAAGTTAAGAATTTGGTTAATTTAGTTAAGTCTTTGTTTCTGCTGCTCCAGATGCCTTGATATTCAGACCAATACAAATGTTGAATATTTCAGTAGAATTTTAATACATGATCACACCACCCTAACACTACAAACATGATCACATGCTTTTCTCTGGAATTTGGTTATTTTTTCCTTAGAAATCAACTCTTCCATTAGATTGGAGAGAGCTTAAGAAAACTTAAGTAACCACCATACTTGAAAATACCACCCCACCACTTACTTTAACAGTAAGAATCAAGTTCTCTAATAAATAATTATCTTTAGACCTTCAATATTTGAGTATTAGGGGAGAGGTTGGGATGATATGTCTGCCCCTCCTAATGCTCATTGATCTATCCTTCTGCCTTCTTAAAGTATGCATCTAATGGAGAAGCTCTTCAACCTGGGGTCAACTTACCAAGTGTTTGTGGTGGTTTGTAGCTCTACATACCCCCAGAAAAACATGTTCTTAAGTCTAACCCATTCCTGTGGGTGTGAACCCATTTTAAGTAGGACCTTTTGATCAGGTTACTTCAGTTAAGGTAACCTTAACAGCACAATCAGGATAGGTCTTAATCCTGTTACTGGGGTCCTTTAATGAAATTCAGGGAAAACCAAAGGGAATAGCCCAAAGCTGAAACTCAACAGAACGCAGAAGAGAATGTAGACTCCAGGAGGGGCTGCCATATGCATTGCCATGTGACAGAATAACCCAGGGGCCAAGGCCAAGGGGTATAGGCAGCCAGCCCCAGAATGTCTTAGTCTTAGGGGAGAAAGCATCGCCTTAATGATGTCTTGATTTGGACATTTTCCCGCACTCAAAACTGTGAGTTAATAAATTCCCATTGTTTAACTGGATCCATTTCATGGTATTTGCTTAAGCAGCCTAAGACACTAAAACAGCGTGGGAACTTGCTAGGTTTTAGTCCCCTAATTTGTAAACTGAAACTAACAATAATCCACAAGGTGGCTGCATGATGAAAGAGATACTACACGCTTAACAAGACTAACATGCTCAATAAATGTCACCTGCTGTAGGCCCCTTGCAATACACCTCTAGTTCCTAGGCTTTCCTACATACTATAATCCTGTATGTTAACCCCTCATTGGTGGTCATCTGGGAACCCCCTAATATGGGCCATGGTTAATCAAATTGATCTCCTGGAACTGCAGCAGTGCATCTGGAATATGCATGTTGGATCCATGGTGGTTAAGAATACAAAAGAGAGGGTGCATGTAGACTCCAGGAAAACATGGTTTAGAATGCCTGCCTTTTGTGCGGGAGACCTGGGTTTAATTCCCGGACCATAACTCCCCCCCCCCAAAAAAAAGAATATAGAAGAGGATTACTTCTCAGGTAGTCTCAAAGAACCAAGCAATTAGCCCAAACATTCGTCTCTACCTCAATAGCAAAATTAGAATGACTAGACAATCTCGGTACAGTAACCCAGATACCCTAGGGCCCAGAAGTGAGATCTGATGGATGTTGGTTGAAGCCTGTGCCAACCTTGCTAACTTCTGCTTTGTTAGGCTTTGCAAATTAGCTCAGGCTCTGAAGGTGGACATCACTAGGAAATGGCTGTTGTGGTCACCAAAGGGATGGACTCATAGAGGGAGAAGAAACCCCCTAACTGTCATTCAATGACAGGGACCTTAGATATATTTTCCCCTGCTGCTTACCTCACAAAACAACACAACAATCTTTTCTCTCCCAATTTATCATGGTCTAACCTACTGAGCTGTAATTTGGAGAAGCAGATGGAGGTTCTTATTAATAACCTTAGTTAATAAAACATTGTTGTTTTGTTTGTTTTGTTTTCTCTTCCCCAGGGAGCTGAATGTTTTCTCATATGTTCTCAAATGAGATAGCTGTCTTTTTTGAATCTATTTTCCAACTGGGAAATGGAAATGAAGCCTAGAAGAAAGAGAGAAGCCACCAGGATGGTCTAAAGGGTCATCCTGGCTGCCAACTCCCAGGTTTGTCATCACTTCATCTCAGAGTGCTGGGAACCTCTTTAGCAGTCTCTCCTGTAACAACTTCAGTTGCACTGGGTCAGCTATACCACAGCAGAAGCAGCATGTGACATTTATTAAAGCTAGCACTGGTTTATGTGATTATTCTTCCTTTTCCTTAGAAACCCTGTAAAACTTAATCATCCACACTTATGTTTATTAGCAGGTACAGTGTCATTGAGCATTTACTATATTGCGGGTGCAACCCTGAAACAATTATGTGTGAATGCATTCAAAGGGTTTAGGACCAAAAGGAGCAAAATGGAGAATGCTATGGTAAGCCAGTTAACAAATTCAATCATCTGCACATTCCTAAAACCACATCATGAAATTTTATATGACCGGTGCAACAATCTATTATTTTCAACTATGACTTGTGAATTCAGTTTTTATTTTTTCAATTGGTCTCACAAACTGTACCGTAATGCTAATTTATCTATTTCCTTAATTCTTGTTCAAATTATTTTTTGTAACAGCAGTTTATAAAGAAATAATTTCTATTTTTTAAACCACCACTATTCCATACATCATCCCCTGGAAAAGAGGGTAGGTATCAGACTGTTAGGCAAACAATGATTGGGTGTGACTCTTAGTAAGATAGGAATGACTTTTCTATTACATGAGCAGGGTGGAAGCTTTCTTTTTTTAATTGACAATTACAGGTAGAGTGCATTAGGGGCTGTGTGATAAATATCAGCGCTCATTTGGACCTACCAAGTATATTTGTTTGGGAAAATATAAATGACAAATTGACCTTCAGATTAATAGCTACCGTATTGGTAAAGTACAAATCACTTTTAACAGCCACATTACTTTAGTACAGAGAAGCTTGCTAACTGCTCTTTAATTAAGTACACTTAATGACCTTAAGGGGATTAGTAGTCTTGTCTGATAATCAATAAGCATGGCAAGATTGTGGCCTCATAAACTTGGGAGGGAGAACCAAATTAATCTGCAAATATTAGTTCCTCCTAGTTTGTTGTTTCTTATAGTTCGATTCCATCCAGCATTTAGAAATTCATAATCCAAAGCAAGAAGAGCATACCAGTGACTGATTTGTTCTGAAGATGTAAATCTACTTTAACAAACATCATTTAAAAAAAGATTACTAAAGGTCCAGGTGACAAATAATAGGTCTTCTCCTGAAAATCATTGCTTGAATAATGCTCAAATAAAATTCCCTGCTGCTCTATAGAGATGGCTGTGGATTATAACTCGCTGTGCCAGTAAACACCGCTTTCTTCATTCGTAAAATGAATATTTAGGCTGGCCTTGAAGATCCTTTCCAATTTCTATTTTTTAAATAGCTGATAATTTCTTTTTTTGTGAATTATCCATTGTTTAGGGGCAGGCCAGGCTTGTGCAATCAGACACCAAACTTCTGGGCCATCTCTGGTCTTTGTTTGCCCCTAAATACTCATCAAAAGCAAGTATAGTGAGCCAAGAAAGAATATTCAGAAGAAATTGTCAAGGCAAAGCAAATAATGTGTGCACTATCTGATGCTGTGTGAGGCAATGGGGGTGGGAAAGGAGTGAGGTGGAGTTTGGCAGCAATGGCTGTGGAGTCAGATACTTCCTCTATATCTGATTTTTCAACTTACAATCATCATGACCATAGGCAAATTTCTCTAAGAACTTGTTAACTGGGCGTTACGTGCAGATAAACAGAGTCGTGGTAAGGAAAGGTGCTAAGCACATATTACAACCCTTGTCTTAGCTGACTTTTAGGAGATAGCAGTTTTATCTTTTCCCATCCCTGTCTCTGACATTTCTGAGTGATCAATCAATGTACAGATAGATATATCACATACAATGCATACGTGCACCCACATGCATACTGAATACAAGCCACATAGCCTATGTGATAGATAAATTCAACGCTTGTTTCTGAGTCCCCATTGAAACCCTTTGAACATAGGGGAATAGGGGCCATGTCATTATCTAAGGTTTTCAGCTCTAAATGTAGTGTCTGGCACTCACACACACACACATTCGTCAAACTGAATACTATAATCATAGTAGTTTATTAGTTATTGTATTAGTTAGGGTTCTCTAGAGAAACAGAATCAACAGGGAACACTCGCAAATATAAAATTTATAAAAGAGTCTCACGTGACTGTGGGAACACAGAGTCCAAAATCCGCAGGGCAGGCTGTGAAGCCTACGATTCCGACGGAGGGTCTGGACGAACGCCACAGGAGAGGCTCTCCCGCTGGAACAGGAAGAGACTTTCTCTTCTGAGTCCTCCTTAAAAGGCTTCCTGTGATCAGATTAAGCATCACTCATTGCAGAAGACACTCCCCTTGGCTGATTACAAATGGAATCAGCTGTGGATGCAGCTGGCGTGATCATGATTTAATTCTGTGAAATGTCCTCATCGCAACAGGCAGGCCAGCACTTGCCCGACCAGACAACCAGGTCCCACCACTTGGCCAAGTTGACACACGGACCTGAGCATGACAGTTATCACCAGCCTTAAACTTTCATATCTGCACCCTCAGTGCCGTGTTGACACAATAACTTATTTGCTATGTAGTATCTGATTTTTCTTTAAATGTTAGTTATCATCAATTTTTTAAACATCAGTTTACATGTACAATGTGTCCTAATCTATACCTGGGATTATGTGAAGCAGTTTTAAATATTAAATGATGTTAACCATAAATAAAATGATAAAGCTAGGAATATTTTAATAACACATTTTAACATAATATAAAATGTGCTTTAATATGAAAGTGCATTCATATAAAATAGGCATTTTCCTAAGGTCTTTCTATGGTCACATTTCACTTATCAATTATTATATACACATGTTGACTAGTGCTCAAGAAAAACTGATAAGACTTGTTGACTGTGAGCAGAAAGGGTCAGGAAAAGCGATCTAGCCAGCAGGAGATAACCTTCCACCTACTGGAAATATTAAGATAATGCATTAAGTAATGTATTTGCAGGATGACCTCAGAAACATCAAAAGCTAAGGAAACAAAGCCACCCCCCCCACAAAAAAACTTTTAGTAACATTGCTAATATTTCATAGAATTTCTATTTATCAAAAATTGTTGTTTAACTTCTTAAGAGTTAAATATGCGAATGACTTTCTCTATGGGAAAAGGCCAAAAGGTTTGGAAAAAAATAAATAACTGAGCAAGTTATTACCCTTTCTAGGTGTAAACACTGTTAACATTCCCACGTTTCAGAGGTAAGAAATATATGTTTGGGATACTAACACCCATTCTGAAATTCTCATGAGTTGCCAAATTTCTAATTTTGCCACCAAACACCATGGTCCATATTTCCAGATCCTATTTCTATCCTGTTTTTTTCCATTTGCAGAGAAGTAGATGATAAGGTCATTTTGCTGCCAGCAGACAGACTCTATCACCTGAAATGCCTAAATACTATTGTATTTATCTCCCAGGAGCTGTGCCTAGGAAATGCTGGTGAAGAGGTGCCCAACTCCAACTCACCTCGAGGAAATGCTTTAGGATTTCAACACGCTTTACCTGTGAGTTCATTCTTGTTCTGATCGCTAATTAGAGACTGCCAAATACCCCCACAGCCTGATGCTCGTGGGCTGGCAGTGTTCCAGGGTGTTGTTTTTGTTGATTTGATCTGCCAAATGATCTTTAAAATGCTGAAAAATATATTCTGATGAGGTCCCTCAAAGAGGGTCCTAGTCTCAGAACCATGAGGCACCACCATCAATTTAATCGAGGGTGTCACTACAGGTTATAAAATACCCCGGTCACTATTTCCCCCATGGACATGCCGACCTCAGTAGCAATAAATTGTAGTAGATCATGAGATCTTCTTAATCCGTTTCTTCCTGAACAGTCTTTGCTGTGAAACAATTATCAACAACCGCTTACACTCATAGATAGTTTCCTCGAAGTCCCTAGCAATGCAATAAAATTGGTATTAATGCAGAATTGCTTTACATTTTCACTCTCTCTATATAAAGCCCTAAAAAGTCAGTGTCCTGGATGTGGTATTACTATTTCAGGGCATTTTCAAGGAGAAGCTAAAGAAAAGCAAGCCCAGCTGGGAACCAGATCTCTTTCTCGATATAGCTAAAACAACGTAAATTATTTTATAACTGTAAGACAGGATGATAGGGATAATTATTATTATTGTTATTATGCTAGATATTTTCAGTCAGTGAGAGACTGGTAAGGATAGGAAATTCTTGAGCTAATCCAGTTGAAGGCACCCACCAGGCTCGTTGCTTCTTTTCTTACTCTTACACTCTGTCTGCTGCCTGAGAAGCCTGCAATTTTAGCATCATATCCTGTGACCATCATTGCAAGGTATATAATGTGAGGAGGAACGCTGGATTCGTGGGGAAAGCATAGGATTTGCCACCATCCTGATCTCCCACTTAATCTCTGTAAAGTCTTGAACCAATCCCTTCACCTCTCGGGTCCTTCATCCTCTTCCATAAATATCCATTTCACAGGACTATGGAAAGATGCTAAAACCATCTACCTAAAGCATGTGGTCTGATGCTTCCTTCAGAGCCGTGATTTTTCAGTGTGCACTGCTTTTGGAAAATAGAAGTCAAAACAAAAAGGCACAAAATCCAGTGCCCATTCCCACTCATGCAGATTCCTTTGTTTGCAACAAGGAAGGCCAAGATGAAAAATGGAGAGCAGAGAAGTTTCACAAAACGAGACTTATCCTCTGGGGGCCAGCTGGACTAGGGCATGGCAGTGATCAGGAAATCACTGTGAGGCAAGCAGGAGGAGACCACAAATGGAGTTTGGGGGCCATCAGACAGTTTATTTTATAGTTCTGCTTTGGATTACCCTGAGCCTGAACAAGGTTATTTAATCAAAAAACAATTAAGTGCTGTTAACATCAATTTACTGGGTTTTGCTTTACAGTATTCGGTTTCTTAATTGCAGAAAAGACCTTCCTCAGAATTTCTCAAATTTGCATTGTTCTGGTTTTCTCACAGTGGCTCTGGAGGAGAATAAAATGGAACAGTTGACCAGAGGCATGCCAGGAGAGTGGCCTGCCCTCTATTTTTCTAGTGGATGCATTGATAAGCTGCTTTGAATCACATTGCAGATGCCTTTTGCCATGGATTATGAACTAGGGGTCAAGCCTGTGACACTCTCTGCAAAGAGTATTATTTTTACGTTTTTATTGCCTACAAAATGCCAGGAGAGTTTCCAAGTAAGAGCAATCACTGTTAAAGAAAATAGGACATAAAATAAAATGTTATTACCTGAAAAACAGCTGTATTTCCTTTTCATCCCACAGAAGCACATAAACGTTCTCTACAGTCTGACATGAGAAAACGTAATAGAACTTTTATTTCTGTAAACACTAGATATTTGTTCTTTGATAGGTAACATGTGGGGGAGGGGGCGGTTGTATTCAAAATGTTATCAGCTGTTCCATGGTCACATAATCAAAGAAGGGATTTCACAAACTGATCTGTTCTCGGTCTCAGACAGGGAGGTGTCAAGGTCAAGAGCTGGTGCTTTGTAGCAGGACAAACTGAGCTCCAAATCCCAGCTCCATATCCCAGCTCCAATCCCAGCTCCAATCCCTGCTCCAATCCCAGCTCCAATCCCTGATCCGCCTCTGTACATAAGTGACCTGGGGAACATTATTTCATCCAAGAATCTTCCATTTCCTTATTGGAAAAGAAGGGACAATAATAGCACCATACCTCTTGGTCTTGAGCATTAAATAAAAAAAAAAATACATAAAGTGTTAACATAGCACCTGACCCATCAGAAGCAACAAATTATTGGTGGCTGTGATGCCAAAACTGCCCCTAGTGAAAGGTCACCTGCCATATTTTTATATAATGTAAGGAGACCCAATGAATAATGTAAGGAGTTGAGAATAATTTAATCACATACTTTCTTTCCCTTTTAATTAAACCCATTGTTTTTATGACTGCCTTCTTTGAACATGGTTTTTCTATACCAGTTTAATAAACATATCCTTCACATATCTAGACACACTAGGAGTTCACCGGTGAGAGTGACCTTGTTTGCAATTTAATGCAACTCCCATGTTTACAGATGATGGAGCTAAGTTTTGAAAAGATGATGTGACTTGTACAAAGTCAGAGATATAACTGTCAAGAAAACTCCAGATATTTTGGGCCTTCCAGGCAAACCTCATTGAACATGTCCACCAGCATCTCCAGCCCTTGTCCTCTGATTTGAATTCTTTCAATTGCTTCTTATTTTTCCTTCTATTCTTTTTATGATACTTACTTAGCAATTTCCAGATCCTCCAGTCTTTTTTTTTTTTCAATCTACAATCTTAAGACTCCAAACTAGAAGTATCAGCATCCTCTTTTACTTTATTTTTACTTTTTTATTTTTAGGGAAGGAAGGAGGGAAGAAAAAGAGAAAGAGAAAAGAAAAAGGAAAGGAAAGGAGAGGGGGGAAGGAGGGAGGGTAATGTGGGCAGGAGGGCACCACATTGCCCATGTGTCCCCACACTCTTCATCCAGGCCACTCTAGAGCATGATATCAGAGGACGCTGCATGGACTTCCTGTCAGGGAGCTGATCTCTCCTTGGCCAGTTATTCAGAGCAGCTGATTCGGCTCAAAACTCACACTCTCAAAGCTCCAACTTGTCTGTGTTCACCTCTGCTCTAGGACAGCTGATAAATTATGATCATGATTGCTCCTGCCTCCTAAATTCTAAGTCCCTGGAGGGCCAGGCCCAGCTGAGAGCACAGATCTGTGTACTCAGAAACCATCCAAAAGGCCGCTCAGAAAGAAAAGCCTGTCCTTCTCTTTTCTTGTCTCTGGGGAAGAGCAACTTCGAGAGCCAGATCAAGAGCACACATGAAGTGCCCTTCACTTCCAGGAGGTAGTGGGAGAAAGGCAGGAGTATTTGAGTTTTGATCTTCCCTCGGTTTAACCCTAAACTGTCTATAAATTGACCAATCGGTCTGTCATATTGTTTTCTTCACTTGCCACTGTCCATTTTTATCTGTGTCAGGGTCTTCACAAATATTATTTGGTTTAACATCCTAATTTAATTTGTTTTAATGTAAATAAATAGCATTTCCAACATCTATCAGTGTTACGCGGGAATCAAGTACTGATTCCAAAATCAAGCCAGCAGAATTACACTATATCTGGAAAACCACTGAATTACCTGCATTTTTTAAAACTTTTATCTTGATTACATTTTTTATCATACAAAAGATAGTTTAACCCTATCATTTTTTTTGCCATATATTTTTTTCTCAATGATAGTCTCATCAGAGTGAATTTTCACATTCTCTAGAGTTCAAGGGACGACCAATAGATTATTTCATTTTGGGGGTTTATATTTAATGCAATTTTATTGAAATATATTCACATACCATATAATCATCCAAAGTAAGCAATTGAGTCACAGTATCATCATGCAGTTGTGCATTCATCATTAGAATCAATTTTTGAACATTTTTATTACTCCATAAACAATAAAAATAAAAAAGAGCACCCAAAACATCCCATACCCTCTTCCCCCCTATTATTATTTATTTATTTTTGTCTTTATTTTCTTACCCATCTGTCCATACCCTGGATAAAGGGAGTGTCAGTCACGAGGTTTTCACAATCACACAGCCACATTGTAAAAGTTATATCTTTATACAATGGTCTTCAAGACTCAAGGCTACCAGAACACAGTTCAACAGTTTCAGGTACTTCCCTCTTGCCATTCCAATACACCATAAACAAAAAAGGAATATCTGTAAAATTCATAAGAGTAACCTCCAGGATAACCTCTAAACTCTAAAATCTCTCAGCCACTGAGACTTTATTTGGTTTCATTTCTCTCTTCCCCCTTTTGGTCAAGAAGGCTTTCTCAATCCCATGATGCCAGGTCCTGGCTCATCCTGGGTAGTCCTGTCCCATGTTGACAGGGGGGATTTACACCCCTGGGAGTCATGTCCCACATAACGGGGAGGGCAGTGAGTTCACCTGCCCAGTTGACTTCAAGAGAGAGGCCACATCTGAGTACCAAAAGAGGTTCTCTGGAGGTAACTCTTGGGCATAATCATAAGTAGGCTTAGCTTCTCCATTACCTGCAATTTTTGAATGACAGATTTCTATGAAAGAAACAAACCATTTCCTCCTTGTTTTTTTGGTTCACTTATTTTCAGCCTGCTTTATTCATTCGTTCAGTCATTCTTGGAGGCAGCTTGGCGTGACGGAAAAATACAAACATTAGCATCACTTAGACCTAGATACAAGTCTTGATCTTTCATATGCTTCATCTTTTATCTCCCTCTCTCCCCCAACTCCTCTCTCTTTTTCTTTGCTAAGCTATGAAAGTGGAGATAATAACATAGGGGTCCTGGCTAGATTGATTAAAATAATGTATAGAAAGCACCTGATACATAATTCACACTTAATAACTATTAGATCCGTTTCTTCTTTTGTTAATTTTCTTTTTTATAGGTCCCAATGCTTTTTCTTGTGATTAAACTTTGATCCTACCTCCTTTTGAAGAAGGTCGAAGAAGCAGGGATTTGATGTGAAAAGATTATGCACCAGTTATGTCACTTTGAAAACAAAGGTGCTATGGTTTGAAAACTGCCTTTTACATAACTTTATCGAAACTAATCTGAAATAAGTCATTTAATCCCTTTCCAATTCCATTTGGTGGCTTTGCAGAGTATATGCAGAAGATCAGATGATGACAGAATTACTTTCAAGAAAAATAACTCTACTTTTTAACCCAGGTTAAATGACTATAAGCCTTAAACAGAAGTGAGGGCCATGGGCAAAAAGATGAGAACAAATTCCCCATCCATAAAAAACATCTGGCACAAGGAAAATAAGCAGCAAGTCCAGATGGTACGCAGCTCGGACACAGACCAGGGAATACTCAATGGACAGAAGTGCCTTACGGTTTTTGTGTGAGGAGCACATCATTCACATAAAAACAATTTTTTTTTGAACTTTGCAACAGGTTTTTATTTTTGCTTTATATCCATTACAGTGTTTGAAACCTGAAGAAATACATTTTCTCTTCAAATTTGATGTGTATATAAATACCATTTTTCTGGACTAACCACTCAATGCCTACGCTCTGAAATCATCACGCTGTATCTCTGTCTCCCTAGGGGCCCTGAGAATATGGAAAATAGCCAGATGGTTTATGTTCTTGGAAAAATAAAAAGAAATGAATTCTGAAACACCAGTGAGGTGAAGGGATGGATTCACCTTCCTAGGGTCTGTAGCTGGGAAGCCTATCTGTTCTTAGGTAACATCAGGTACGTCTTGGATGGCTAGGGCCCCATAACCCTTTCCCTTCTCTAGTGGTTCATTCAAAAGCAGTTCGCACAAAAGCTGGATAAAGAAACCAAATTTCAACTCCAGGACCCAAGGTTTCTTGTAGAGGACATTCTCTGAGTCAAAGGTTTCTAGCCAGTCTCAGAACCTTTGAGAAATGCCTTCCTTCACTGTCCCAGGGGTTGGCAGTTTTCTCTTCCCAAACCTAGGGGCTGAAAACTAGACATACATAAAGGAACAAGGAATTCAGCAGAGAGGTTCAGGCAAGTGCTAATGGAGATGAGAAGCTGGGCTGGCCCAGCAGTACCCAGTGAAGCCCAAGCTCACTGGAGACCTTTACACCACACAGCAGCTCTCATAGAGTGTTCTGGGCCTCTTCTAACTCTCATAGCTGGCTTTGGTTCTGCATACAGCCCAGGCCTGGGTAGGTGTAGCAGGCAAGAGTTAACACTGACCTATAGGGGCCAGATGGGAAGTATGAGTAGAGCAGGCAGGCAAGGAATAAGAAACATTGGTAGAAACAGGGGTTAAAAAGTTACTTTCTGCTTTGCTATAAGTGAAAAATGTTGACAGTATTTGCAAAATGCCTTCTCAGAAGAAAAACAATTTTTAATGGGAAGTTTTTGTGACTGGGTAGTGAGAAAGAAGTGCAATTTAGTCACTATTCTAATAATGAGGATTTCTTTACAGAACCTTCTGAGAAATTGCTGCATGCTTTTCCTTAGTAGGCATCACCAGGCGTGTGGCAGCTGTAGGCTGGACAACTACCTTGGAAGAGGGTCACTGGTTTGGGGTTTGAAAGAACCAATCAGAAGGGCAAATGTCCATGTCACCCAACTGTTCTGCATGCTATCAAATGTGGTTTAGGATACTATTTGGGAGATCAACAATTTGCCTCTCACAGTGTATTTGGTGCAGAGCTTTGTTTAAGATTGCCCACGCCGATCTATTCGGCGACGCCCCCCCCCCCCCCCCTCTTCAGGGAAGCCAACAGCCTCGTTGTTTTCTGTTCAAATGTTCCTTATTCCAGGAAACCTTCTTCAACTTAGAGATGCCCAATTAGGGCTCTCGCTTTATGCTCCGTAAGCAGCCAGTATTTCCTCTTTGGAAGGACACATCACAGTTTTAATCATTAGCGGAAAACCAGTCCTTCCTCTAAGCCAGACCTGATGAAGGCGGGGCCTAAGCCTCTTGTCAAATCATATCCCAGTCCTAGCGCATTGTAGACTCCTGATTTAAAAATTTTCAGCTTCTGAAACAGACATCGGTCCAGACACTGGTTATATGTGATGAGCTAACCAACACCCTGTTTCATGGAGCTTACCTTCTACAGGGGAGACGGGCAATAAGTAAAATAGCTAAGGTGCTCCGTGCAGAAACACTCATGGAGATGTCTTCAGGAATGGAGAGAGAAATAAAGCAGGAAGGAGAAGCAGTGAGGCTGGGGAAGGGACTTTCAATTTTAAACAATTAGGAAAAGCCTAATTGAGGATTTGATTAAAAATCTGAAGGAAATGAGGCAAAGGGTAGCTGTTGAATGGACTAGTGAATGAGTGGAAGGGAGAAAGACAAACTCCACTGGCTGGTCTGGGGGCTCAGTCACTGTATGTTCCCACCCTATGTGCCCAGCACTGTGCTGGGTGAGATGTGATATAAATAAAAAATCTCAGAGAGGACATCTAGTATGATTTTCTGATTCCCAAAGATAGTATAAAGATATGTGCATTCTGGCTTATCTCTAAACCTCTTTTCATGTTACTACTATTAGCTATTATGGGTATATCTAGAGTAGATGCTGAAATATTCATTGCAAACTTCACTTAGGCTCCAAGATTCTTCTGAAAGACACATTCTAATCACTTTGAAAAACACACAATGATTCACAGTGTGAAACATAGCCAGTTTCCAGAAATGATTTTTTTCTGTGGCTGTTATGGGAAAGTGACCAAAGCTGGCAAAGAGAAAGGAGAGGACTGCCACTGATGGAAAATCTAAGCGTCGAGCACTTACCACATATGGAAACACAAAATTGAATCACATACTAATTGGGAGAGTCATGGATAATTTAAAAATACTGGTTATTTTACCTTCCCCTGGTTTAAATGGATGTCTCAACCAGCACATTTTATCCAACGAAGACCATATCACTGAGTCAAGAATTCCCTGTTTTTCCTTCTTTCTGTTACATTGCTTTTAGCCTACGTCTCAGTCAGTGACAGTTTGAAGGTGACTGACCGACTTTACTACCAATGTGAAAAAATCTCAGGCAAAAATAATAAGAAAAGTTTACTGAGACTTTATCTTCTATGAACTAGCTTTAGCTCAGTTTGGCCCGTAATAGATTATTGCTATGGAATCATATGCTAAATGAATAGTTTCCTTCTGTATCAGTGTTCTCAAATTATGGAGAAGAAATTTCAAATTAATTTTGTGTTTTTATTCTAATAAAAATCCAAACACACTGATGATTAATCCTGCTTTGGTAAATGCCATCATAACTGCCACAAAATAGAGTTACTATGGCTAAGTAGCAAATGCCACGATTTCAATGCCGATCTGTGTTTGTGTCCACCATTACTTTGGCATTAAATTGTTGCAGGATCCTGAGAAAAATATAGAGGTCTATTAAATATGTTATGATGTCTGGACACCAAATGTGTGCCGAATAATGAGGCAATGTGCTTTAGAACAGAGGTTTCAGAGGAGTTTATACAGAGAAAACCTGGGTCGGCTGCATAGCTTGTAGAACCCAGTACAAAATGAAATGTGAGATCTGTTGTAGAAAAAGCAGAAACAAATATCTTTCCTCTCTCACACTCACCCAACAGGGAAAATGTATCCTGTAGATAAAGAAGGGAAGTACCTAATGGTTAGAGCCCATTCTCTAAGAGCTTTGGCCATGCATCAAATAAAAAGTCTAAATTTGTATGAATGTACTAACATGGCCACAATGAATATAAAGCAGAAATTGATAAACCTACACAGAAAAATAGACAAATCCAGAATCATATAGTTAGATATCCCTATCTCAGAAACTGGTATAACACACAGACAAAATATCAGAAGTGTTCTATGATATTATAAAAATTGTACAAGATCAGATTGACAAAAGAGACCTAATGGAAGTATATGCATGTAATACTCTACCTGGAAACTGCAAAATATATATTCTTTTCAAACGACACAGATCATTTACAAAAATTGGCCATATACTGATTCCTAAAGCATGTCTCAATTAATTTCAAAGGATTGAATTTAGAGTATTTTGTCTGACCATAGTGCAATTAAGGTAAAAATAAAAACACACAAGAAATAGACTTCTAAACACACTGTGATCAAAGCATATATAGCTATGGAAACTAGAAATTATTTTTAATTCAATGGTAACAATATATTACAAGTCAAAACATGTGGCATGGAGAAAAAGCTCTCAGAGGAAATTTTGTAGAAAATATTAGTAAAAAAGGAAAGAGGAAAGGTAATGAACAAGCATCCATCTTACGTTTAAAGCATAAAGCAAAATAAATCTAGGGTGAGAATAATAAAGGATAGAGTAAGAATAAAAATTAACATAACAATCATGTAATAGAAAGGAACAAAAATGTAGGTTTATTCTTGGAAAAAAAAACTTTAAAATTGATAAAGCTTGGAGAGATTAAGAAACAAAAAGAAGATGTACAAATGACTAATGTCAAAAATGCAAAAGGTAACACTATATTAGGAGGGTGAAGAATGGGCCCTAAATGCTGTCAAAAGTGTCCAATCAGAGAGAAGAAAAGGGAAATTTTACACACTTACAAAGGAGAAGGTGATATGAAGGTGGAGGGAGAGAGAGATTTGAATATGCTGCCTTTGAAGATTATAGAGATGCAGCCACAAACCAAGGAATGCCATCAGCCACCAGAAACTGGAGGAGGCCAGGAATGGAATCTCCTCTGGAGCCTTCAGAGGGAGCGTGGCTCTGCCAATATCTTGACTTCACTCCAGTGAAACTGAGTTCACACTTCGGGCCTCCAGACCTGTAGGTGAATACGTTTCTGCTGGTTTAAGCCACCAAGTATGTGCTAGTTTGTTAAGAGCAGCCATAGGAAACCAAAAAAAAAAAACGCTGTAGACTCTGATCACTAAAAATTTCATGAGAAAACTATGAATAATCTTATGCCACAGTTTTTAAAACTGAAGATGAAATGAGCAAACCCTAGAAAAATACAATTTAACAAATCTGATTCTATAAGAGATTTTAAAACTTTGAATGGCACTATAATTATTACAAATACATCATCCTAAGTAAATCTTCTTCATAGAAAATAAGTCCAGATAGTTTTCCTGGCAAATTCTACCACGCATTTACCAAATAAATAACACATCTCATTCAAATTCTTCCAAGGTAAAAATAAAGAGGTACCATTCGCCAACTTGTTTTATGATTACCTTCATACAATAACTTGAGGGTGATATTATGAAAAAATGAAATTTTAGGATTTTCTTGCTCAAAAACATAGATGGAAAAATTCTTAAACAAAAATAAGCAAACCAAATTCAGTAATTATAAAGAAAATAGTACACCATGATCAAGTTGGCTTTGTTGTAGGAAGGCAATATTAATTTCACATTAAAATAGCAATTAATTTATGCTGCCAGATAAAAGAATAAAACAAACAACATAAAAATTCAAAATCTCAGTATATGCAAGAAAAGGGATTTAACAAAATTGAAATCCATGCATTATAAAAATTCTAAGCAATCAGTGAAACAGAAAGGAACTTCCTTAATATTTTAGAGAGCGTCTACAAGGAACAGACCTCAAACATAATGGTCAAAACTTTTTCTCTGAGCTAGGGAGTAGATAAGGGTGCCTGCTATCACCAGTTTAGTTCAACATTGAATGGAGGTCCTAAGCAGTTCAATAAGATAAAAATAAGTCATAAAATGTATACGCGTTGAAAGGAAAGGAATAAAGCAATCATGATTTGTAGGTGGAATGCTTTGGGTATGTGAAAAATTCAAAAGAATCCACAGATAAATTATTAGTATGAATAGGTGAGTTTATCCAGGTTGATAGATACAAAATCAATACACAAAATCAATAGACATCAGCAACAAACAGCTAGAACATGAAATAAAAATAACTAAATGCATATACCATATACAATAATAGCAAAAAATTCATATTTTCAATATTTATAAGTTACAGTAGCTCAAGATGTTTTTAAAGGTGATTTTTTTAATATCATCATCAAGAATGTCAAGAAGCCCTAAATAAAGTGGAGGGATTTAACATGCTCATGAATTCGAAGAGTCGTTGTAGTATAGAAATCTATTCTCTACTGTGATCCATAGAATCAATGCCATCCCAATTAAGATACCAACAGGTGTGCATGTAGATTAAAAAGTTTAATATATACTTTATATTAAAATGCTAGAAGCCAAGACAGCAGTGAGGAGGGATTACTCAATCAGAAATCAAGCATGATTGTCTTTATTTTTGAAAGTAAAGTGTGAGGGATTGGCTCAATGATTGACAGAAAAGAGAGTCCAGAAACACACCCATTATATCAAAAATGACATATAGAACTGTAGAGAGAGGTCAATCTTTTCAACAAAGGGTGTTTAGACAACCAATGTCAATATAGAAAAACAAAACAAATAGAAACTTTGACCTCCATTTTATGTCATACACAAATTTCAGAGTTTTGAAGACCTAAAAGAGAAAGATAAAACAATGACACTTTTAAAAATTAATATTTGAAGGTATTTTAATAATAATGTATTATTATTTATTATTGTTATTTTAATAATCTCAAAGAAATGAAAAGATTTTTTAAACAGGATATTAAAAGGACTAACTGTAAAGAAAGAGGTTGATAACTTGGATTACAATAAAATTAAGACCTCCATCTACAGACACCATTAAGAGAGTGAGAATGCAAGCTACCGAGTTGGGGAAGTAATTTGCTATATGTGTAATTGACAAATTGTTCATACCCAAAATATATTTTAAAACTCCTACAAGTAAGTAAGTACAGACCACCTGAAACATGCACATGTGATTGATTTGAACAGAAACTTTATTTTAAAAAGACATACAGGGTGGTGCAATTGTGGTTCAGTGGCAGAATTCTCACCACTGTCATACCAGAGACCCGGGTTCAATTCCTGGCGCCTTCCCATGCAAAAAAAAAAAAAAAATATGACATCCAAATGACTAATAATGGTATGAAAAAGTGTTCAATGTTATTAGTCATCATGCAATTGAAAATGAAAGCCATTATGAAATACTACTGAAGAGTCAACGGAATGACTAAAAGTTAAATGTATGCAATATATGCTTTGCATGCAGATTTTTGGAAACTCTTCCAAACTTTAATAGGAGAGTTTATCAAAAGGAAACAAACTTCTACTATACAGTTTAGGGATGGATGGCTGCTTAAAAGGAAAAATGGATTGTAGTTACGTTTGTAATTGGGAAAGGGCATAGATGTGATGCTTGTAGAACTCACATTGTTCTAATTCTCTTTTTAAAATTTTTATTCTAGCACTATATATACAACCTAACACTTCCCCCTTTAACCACATTCAATTATATAATTCAGTGCTGTTAATTATGTTCACAGCATTGCATCTAATTCTGGATTTAGGTGGTGCTTTCATGGATATATACTATTAGAACTCAGTAAGGAATATCTATGGTTTATGGACTTTCTTTGTTTAAAAGTATTTTAAAAGGGATTATTTTTAAATGAGTATTGTTAAAATATCATAGATCATGAACATATATGGAATTGATGATATAGACTGACAATTTATAATGCTTCATCTTCCGAAACATGCAAATGAATCAATGTATACATTCCTCCTAGAAGCTATAAGACCAAGCAGAAACAGCAAGTAGTTATGGAATATTTGAATAACGTTAATAAGAGTGCTAAAACTTGAAATTTCATCCATTATTCAGAGTATTCACCATCTTTAGGAATACATATGGAACTTTCGCACAAATTGGGTACTGACTTAGCCTTAAAGAAAGCTTTATTAAATTGCATGAATCAACCTCATACATACTATGTACTTAGACAATAACATATATAATTAGAAAACAGTAATAAAAAATAAGTAAAAGCCTATGTCTGCAAATCAATACACACACATACACACATCACTCAGCTAGACAGCCCATGATTAATGGAAAAAAATAGTAAGAAAAAATGTGAAATACTTAGAGCCAAATACCAGCAAAAGCGCTGCATGCTATATTTTATGGAATACTAAAAGCAATATTTGAGGGAAATTTATGGCTTGAATGTATTCTAAAATTTTTTTTATAGTGAAAAGAAACTATCAAAGCAATCATACCCATTGCCATGAAAACTTGTAGTTTTTCCCATAAAACTGCAGTGTATTGCCCTGTTCTTTGACTAATGAGATGTGAGTAGACATAGGACAAGTAAGGTCTTAATATAGGTTTGTGCCTTGGGGCCCACTGTCTTATATTCCTGAGATGGTCCTGAGAAAGGAATCTGCTGGGGTAGCAACTACCCTAGGCCCCAAAGAGAGTTCCATGCAGCTGAGCTGAGTCAGCCAGACGCACAGAATGAACTAGAGCCACTTGTCTCTGCTTCGGCACAGGCCCTCCATCTAATTCCAAGGAAGATGTGCCTTTTTTTTTTTATAACTCACTGAGTTTTGTAGTTCTTATGAAACAGAAACTGATAGAGAAATAGGTATCAGAAATGGAATTGCTGCCATAAGAAAACAGTAAAATATGTGGAAGTGGCTTTGGGATAAGGGTAGCGAGGAAACTGCTACAAGGCTGGAAAAAAAAGCGATAGTTACAGAAGGCTGGAAACCTGACAACCGATGTTATGTGCTGACAGCATATTTGGCAAAAAATTTGCCTTCAATAACCTGAAAGAAGGAAAATGAGCCTACATGTCTGGACTTGGAAAAAGTGGTTTCCAGTAGGAATGCTCAAAACATGAGTTGGTTGCTCTCAATTGCCTAAAATAAGGCACTACAAAAAAGAGATGGGCTCAGAAATGAACTGGTCAGTTTGCAATCTGAATTAAGAGAGAATATAGATCATTTATATAGAAAATCCATGAATATAAAAAAATTATTAGAAATAATGAAGGATTCATCAAGGTTCCCAAGTATAAGATCAATATGCAAAATGTCATAAGCACTCCTCTATCTAAAGCAAAAACAAACAACAACAAAAAAACCCATTCATAGAATTAAAAATAAATTTTAATTTGCCATATCTACAAATCTACAAAGTATTCAGGAATTATCCCAAAGAAATCATGAGATGTCATGAAGGTAGATTTAAAATATCTTTGTTAAAGAAACAAAAGGAGGCATGGATAAATGGAGAGATATACCATATTCATTGAATTTGATTTATAAAATTGTTAATTCTCTCCAAATTTATCTGTATATTAACACAATTTCAACAAAATTTATAGAAGGATAATTTTGATAACTTGAAAAAAAGATTTTAAAATTTATGAGGTAGAATAAAAGCCCCAAAGGGCTATGAATTTGAAAATGAAGACAAAGGTGTAAGGGTGAGTAAAAAACACCTCATCAGATTTTAAGACACTCCAAAGTTGTGGGAATAAAATAATACGATATTGTCCAGTCATATATAGCTTGTCCAGAGAGCAGAATAAAGAGCCCAGAAATAGACTAGTTTATCTATGGATAGTTTGGTATAATATAGGTATGGCATCATAAATGGATGGGGAAAGATGTGGTTGGGAAAACTGGCTTCAAAATGGATTAAAGATGATGTAAATTTGTGAAATTTAAAAGTAACAGAAAAAAAAAAAGAGAGATTGTGTTTTTAACTCTAATTCCATAGGGGAGAAATTGATGAATTTGCCTTTATCAAAATTAATCATTTCTAGTGAGCAAAGATGAAAGTCAAGGTTAATAGATGGGTGACAAACTGGGAGAAGACATTAGCAAAAACTGAAACTGACAAGGGATCAATATCTAGAACATGCAAGGAACTCCCACAAATGAAGGAGAAAATGATGGGAAAGCCAACAGAGAAAGGATCAAAGGTTATGAATAGCCAGTTCACAGAAAGGGGAGCCTGGATCTGTGAGGGAATGGGAAGACATGCTCAATCCTACTGGCAATCAGAAAAGTATACATCAAAACAACAAAATACCATTTGAAAAAGAATCAAATTGGTAGAAATTTAAGAGCAATGTAAACTATATGGTGATGATAATATAGAGAAACTGGAAGCCAGATGTATCACTAGTGCAAGTTCAAACTGATCTAATTCTGTAGAATGATTTCTTTAGTGAAAATAAACATATATATATGGTCTATGATCCAACAACCCCATTCCTGGGCATATACCCCAGAAAAAAAAATTACATTTGTCCATAAGGGAAAACATCCAAAGATGTTCATTGCAGCATCATTGATTGTACTACGGAGTTGAAAGCAAACTTTAAATTCATCACGAGGGGAATAATAGAATGGGATATGTACCAATGCTTTACTATGTAACAGATTTCCTTCTATGACATGGATAAACCTTGAAATCAAGTGTGGAACAAAAAAGTAAGCAACAGAATAAGATAGTGAACATTACACCATTTCTGTGTATTAAATTCCTTACACAATCACACCAACATGGTATCTTTTTCAAGGATGCATGAGAAATTTATGGTGGCAGGAGGAAAAGAAAATGAGAGCAGGAGATGGGGACAGAAATCCTTGATCTAAGCAATTGGATCGATTCATCCCTGTGTTCTACAAGTGCAAAATAAGAAAAAAAGGATGGTCTACCTAGTATTCAATTATGAGAAGCTGTTACACACAGGATTAGCGTTTGAGCTATTAGGGCCAAGATTCAAATTTCTGACTCCTATACTAACTATGTAGGCCTTGGGCAACTTATTTAACCTCTCTGAGCCTTTTTTTCCCTCATCTACAAATTGGAGATATTAATTGTATTTACCTCAAAAAGCTGTTGGGAATATGACATTTTATAATTCATTTCAAGAACTTCCCATAGTGCCCAACACACAGATAGGTTCATGACTGATTCTTGGCCAAACCTGCTTTGCTCATTTACAAGTAAACCTTGAATCTATAAAACTTTAATATTATTCACTCAAGAGAAGCACCCGGAAGCAGCCTACTAAGGATCTGGTTCCATAATATCTACATTTTCCTCCTACCCTAGGGACTTTTTTCTCCCAGTTACAATTAAAATATCCTGCAGGATTATCTAGTTTCTCTTGGCAGAAGGAAAAAATCAGGTATTTCAAAATAGTTTCACTGTGTTCGATTTTCTTATTAGGTACAAGGTGTTTTCTCACATTATTTAACTTAATCTTAATAACAACATATTTATAATATATTTAACCACTATTTATCTGTTCAAAATATGCTTTAGTAGCAGCATCACACAGCTGGCTAGCGGCAGAGCTGGGATTTGAACCCATATGTGTCTGAGTCATATCCACCCATGTACACTGTGCTATTTTTCTTTATCATTTTCCTTAGACTATTTCAGCACCACCAAACCTCATTAAATCAAACAAGTCATACGTTGTAGAAGTTCCTGTGTGTAAAGACATCATCATATCTAAACATCCATTTACTTATTACCCAGCCCAGAAATTTCTCTCAACTAAATATTTATTTCTGTGGAAGAAGGGATTTTTTTCTATATACACACTTAAAAATAAATATACCTGTTTTAGTTTATTAGCATGAATATGATTGATCCTTAGGGCTGGTCCATTCGTTTTGCTCACTGGAAGACGAGGGCAAAATAAAAGTCTAGCAGTGTAAAAGCATCACAGAGAGATTATTGCAAAAGTATCTGGAGGATATTTTCTAACATTAGTGTTTGGTATTTTTCATTTGTAATGATATAAAATCACATATTTTAAGGGGAAAAGTCAACACTTGCATACCCATAGAACACATTTTGGAGACATAGACTACTTTAGTTTTCTGTGCTGTTTTTTCAATAGCAGGCACTTCTCCACTGCCCTATGAAACTGGAATTTGACTGAGCATGGCAGCTTGAATTGGAGTGTGAATTGTGCAATTTAATGCCCCTGCTAGTCTGAAATGTTTCTGTATTAAGCCCCTGTCTGTGCCCCCTCTCAGCAGTTTGTTTGCATTTCCTAAAATCAGTGCTACAAAATTCAGCACATTAGGAAACAGACAGACCAGTAGTATTTTCACAAAAGGTATCATCCAGTTATAATTTGACATCATATAACAAAGTTTATATTGGCTAAAGCATCACTGTTTTAGGATTCTTTGTCAAAACTGCAATAGAAGGCCATGAAAAAATTATCTGAATAATTCCATGTACCTGAGGACATTTTTATCAACTCTTTGAAAATATAATATTGGATAAGGTATACTATGCTCAAAGAGGATTTTCATTCATACCTTGGGCTTCTCTGCTATATCTTCTAAGCTTCTATATAAAAAAACATCGTACACACATACACACACACACACACACATACACATACGTTTGCTTTATGATCTTAAATTTGACAACTCTTGTTATCTGAAGCAAAATTCCTCATGCCCCAAATACCGTGGTATGTTATGGCAATGCATTAGTATATTGGGATCTTTTTTTAAAGGTTGTACAATTGATGGAATAGTTAATTATTAATCTGGCTGACATATGTAATGAAAAAGGGAGTTCTGCTTTTAGGTCATGGACTCAGTACGTAAATCTCTGGTGCGGCTACCATGGTTGTATTCCCGCAGCTATGTTGCCACCTATTCCTGCAGCTAGGGTGTCACCTCTTGTAATTTTTCTGCTAATCAACAAATTTGAACCCCCCAAGAATCCTAAAATTTGAGACTCGTTGTTTATCTCAAATACACTCTAGAGAAATAGTAATGCAGTTCTGCTTTGAATTTAATTTAAACAGGAACAGGCAAAACAAATCTCTGTGGAGGACATTTGACAATAATAAAATATTTCTCCCAGCGGGTGAGCTGGTAGCAATTGTATTGTTGCAATCCAAGCTCACTCTCAGTAGGTCATTACCATCATAACAAGCCCTTGGACCAACTGGCATGGACATGCAACATTGAGCCCCTGATGGGCGCATTATTTCAGACCTTTAACTTCATGGAGAACAAGACAAATACTCCTGGGAGAGGAGGATTATATTTTGAAATTCTTTTCTTTTCTTTTTTGTTTCATAATAAGACACAGTGTGCAATCAATCTACTGCTACTTGCTTCATTTTGCTTTATTCCACACTACCAAAGGCTTGAGAAACTAAACTTAAGAGATGGGAGAGGGCTAGGAAACCTGACTGAAACAATTTGATAGCTACTGAATTAAGGAAATGCCCATTCATTATGAAAACGTTTGTGAACGAAACAAAAATCTTCACTTGTCTTTTTTCCCTTTTACAGTTTAATGACAAATTAAGTTTTCTAATAAGGAAAATATTCCTAAAGTTTTTGCATAGGCCCAGTGGTGAAATATTCTCTCATTTCCACCTCTTACTAACATCAACCACTTAGCAAGTGGTGGTAAGTCATCCCAAGAAATCAAAATTTTCTAATTTTGTTGCTCTTTTGTTTTTCAGTACAGAAAAGCAGGTATTTTGAACCACAACTAAGTTCATTTTAAAGCGTATCAAAAGGCCAAAGTGAACAGGATTAAAAGAGAGAGAGAGAAAAAAAGGATTGTGAAATATTATTTGAGCTGGTTTGTGAGCAGAATATCCATTTTTCCGAGGCATAACCAGAAAGATGCAGCTTGGGAATTGCCAAATTCTCCATGTGTGTGGAGGGAGCATGGGGTGGGAAGGAGGGAGGTGCCAAAGCAAAGTGGAGATAAGCATATTCAAAGTGTGTTTCGTTGACTCAGTGATTTCAAAAAAAGATTGTCTTTTGCCTTGACACTTAAAAAAAAAGTCCTAAAATCTCACCAGATTTCAGAGTTGGTGCATGAAAACTTAAAGGACATCTCTGACTTATTTGAAGGAAGCATAAAAAATATAAAGCAGTGGTTACTCACCTTGTCATCACATTAGACTCACCTGGGCATCCTTTAAAAACTTTCCAAAGCCCCAGCCACCTCTTACGCCAATTAAATCACCATCTCTGAAGGTGGGACCCAGGCATCAGTTACTTATGACACTTCCCAGGTGACTCCAATGTGCAGACAAGTTTGAGAACAGCTGGTTTAAAAAAATCACTTATAAACAACCGACAAAAATAAAAGTGAGCCCCTTAAAACAAATGCATAACCCAATTGTCAGAGCTATACATTGTTTACCTGCTGAGAAATTAGAACATGCAAAAATTTTAAAAATTCTATTTTCTTTTTCACCTGAGGCATCAGTGACGAACATGCCAGTGCCAGAAAAGTTGCTCTGTAATGATTGTAAATTATATGAACCAGCCAGTGTGCACTAGCACTGAAGTTCTTAAAAGCTTGTGTACGTGTATATTAATAAATACACTTTAAAATGAGTACAGATTGCAGATTACATGCATGGTTTTCCATTTTTTATTTGTATCTTGCATTATTTTAGTTCGATGCAAATACTTTGATAATAGCAAAAGTAAAGCATGTCAGATTCTGTGCTGACCTATTGCCATCCAAGTACATTAAAACAGGAAAAGACAATGCTGGGTTACCTCGCCGGCTAGCAAATCTTACTGATTTAGGTAATCTCATGCCCCTAAAAGCAACCCAGTCTAGTGGCCTTTATGTCATCAGCTTGCTTCTCTAGAGAATCAGCCACTTCTGACAGGTGAGAAAGACGGTGGGCAAACACGATGACAAAACACTCTCAAGATAGGCAGAGAAGCCCAGCAAGCGCATATTAGCACTTCGCTGATGGCTCCAAGGAGGGTCCAGTGGAAGCTCAGCTTGACCCTGAGCAGCAAGGGCTGTAACCTTTCGGAGAGTAAAAGGCCAAGGGGAGGCCATTTGCTGTCAGCAGTGCTGTTTAACCCTCTCCAATTTGAAGACAGCGCTCCCCCTCCTCCTGCACCGATCTATACGCGGTGCTGTCGGCTTCCCATTCAGGAAATCTGGTCAGCAACTCTGCCGCTGCTCCACACAGCCTGCAGCTTGCTGACAAGCTCAGTGCAAGCGCATGATTTAATTGTTGATGGAGGGAAATAATAGGTATCTCTAGCAGGTTTTAATATGATCTTAAAATAGGGGGAAAGTTTTCTGTTATGACATTGACATAGAGGCGATGATTTTGAGTAATGCAGGATGATGTGGAGATGCTTTAAGATTAAATAAGAGCTATATAAAGGCTTGTCAGAATGAATTCTAATGTGCCATGAGACACTTTGCATACTCTTAAATATGCAAAATGTCTCTTGGCACCCTAGAATTCATTCTGACAAGCCTTTATATAGCTCTTATTTAGCTTCCCACTTTATTTTTAGGGAGCAGGTACTCAGAGATACACTTTGAATGGAAGCAACAAAGGGCAGGTGTTTATTGATTTGGTTCTCTCGTGGGGAGGAAAAAAGAAAAGAAACACAATACAAAAGAGCAATCAAAAGTGGAAGCTTGTTTAATATTGCTCTACCATCATCCTGAAAGGCATAATAATTTGAGTTACACATCTGAACTGATTGGAGTTACAGAATCATATCTCCTTTTTGCATTTAACAATATATACAATATAAAATAAATACATTTACACAAATGGACATTTGCTGGAGCACACAGTATGGTACACATCACAAAAATATACAATTGATTGCTTTACAGATGTGAAGCCCATCTACAGCTATAGACATGGTTTTATTATTATTATTATTATTATTTTTACTACTGGCTATAAATGCAACTCCTGGATTATTATAAGCAGTTTAAATTTTTTGTCCTTTTACGATCTTTGCACATAAGACTGCCATAAAATGTTTTCCTAGGCAGGTAAACAGAGACGCTTAAATAATTAAAATACAATCACCAACACCCATTTTCTCTTCTATAAGAAAAATAGCAGTTTTAAATTTTTTATATCTTTTATGTTATCATTTAAATGCAAAATAGTGGAATAAATACAACAATCTGATCTGATTGAAACGCAAGTGTAACTACAGGGAGTCACACAATCATATTGCTTTAAATAAGAACAAACCTAAAAGAAGCCAAATAAAAATTAAAAATCATATGGCTAAAACATACACCTTTATAACTTTCCAAAACGTCACATTAAGTAAATGGTCTTGCTTGAAACTTGAAAAAACTTACCTCAAACGAGGTTTAAGATGAGCATTTACCCTAAAGCCCGTGCAATTCTTTTGGATCTACGTTTTAGTTTTGTTTCCTATTTGTGAGATACTTGCTCCTTTCTAATGCTGAGAATCACTTAAACTGAAAACTAGCAACTGTACCTCATTCTATTAATATATCTCCATCTCACCGTTTTCGGTTGTTTGGCTCTTAATTCTGAAGCCCAAGTACTATAATGTGATACAGTGAAAACAATGTATATATTGTACAGACTTTATATATAGTGTAGTTGAGTCGTAGCAACTTAAACCCTGCACAAACTGTCCGGAAAAATAATCTTTTTAAACACTTACATATATAAATAATCTTATAGAATCAGCACCTTTTTTTTTCCCAGGAGTTGTATTTTTTGTTGTTGTTGTTATTTTAAAGGGATGTGCCAATTTCTGAACTCCTATCACAGCTATAAATTTCAAGTTATTGACCTTCTGAATGAATTGCTAATGATGATTTATCTAGAATCACACTACAGTCACTTCTCTACTGAGAAACCACAATCTACGCTATAGTCCCATACAGCTAATGATAGATACACAGTATTCCTAGCACTGAGTTGATGTCCCATCAACCCAAGGTATTTTGTTTAAAGCACACAAAGTAGCAATAGTTTTGGAGACGTGTCCGCACCAAAAAGTTTTGCAACAACACAGAGCGAGTTAATAACAACATCTGAGAGATGACTGAGTGAAAGCCATATATATACAGCATTTAAAAATTAGACTTATCTATATTCTTGAAATATTCAAAGTTTTATTTCTAAGCTATACATTGGTATTCTATAATAAACCATTAGAGAAATTATTCCTTGTTTTGAAAATATTATTATGATTTCGATGTGTATCTGTTCGTAATGAATACTTGTTTGGAGTTTCAATCTCTTAATTATTATTAGGAAGAAACCTTATTACTGGTAAGGAATAGAATATACTACTGTAGTCTCCTGAGGAATTGTACATCCAATATTGTCTCTAATTCTACCCTGTGTCTAAAAGCACACACCACAAGAATCCAAACACCACAAGAAGAACAAGACAACCGTCTTTGAATGCAACATAAAATTCAGAAAAGCACAGCAAACATGAAACATTGAAAAGCTGAACTACATTTCTTTTTGTTTGTTAGGATTACAATTTTAATTACATCTGTGTACATAGAATAAGACTGTTCACATAGTACAGGGAGCAGCTACTAACACTGGTCCATTGGTATAGCATTGGATGGAGGTTACTGTTTATTGGGTATTCAGCGACTGTAGATTTCAGGGGCATCTAATTGATTTCTTCATTAGATTACACCTTTTAACAGTCTGGGACCTGACTGACTTTCACGCTGTGACAATACTGGTTCAAAAGCACATATATTGGCTTAGCTCTTGGTTAAAAACTGCAGGTTAATTTAAACAAACATTCCTAAATGAATAAACTCATACAGATTAGGTTTTAGAATTTGGTCAGGCGTCTGCTGTCTTTGATGATTTTTTTTTTATTTCCTTCAAATTTTGGCATTTGCCTTATTGCCTCTTAAATAAATACTGGCTCACAGCTCCTTCTGGGAAAGGTCTGTAACTTTTGCAAACAGGCAGTATCTCATTTCTAACCACCGTGGCAGCTAGAAATCCTATGGCAACTGTACCTCCCAGGTAGAGAGGTGCACTCCTGATAATTCTACGGATCTGTCTTTCATGTGCAGTGCTTAGAGACGTGACCGCTCGGAGTCACCAGGTGTAATCTCATCCTTTGTGTCAATGAACATTTAGATAAACTGGAGCTCGTGTTAAGAAATTGATGTTTGGGACCAGACTGGCACACAACATAAATTGCATCCGTGATAATATGCACCTTCCCTCCAACTATTGCTTGAGTAAGTTAAATTCCCATATTAATAAATGGCTGAAAAGTGGTAAAGCTGGTACAAAAAAATCTCCATTTGTAAGAAGAAACAAAACATTTTTAAAAATCTTCCTTCAGGATTCATTTGTCCTTCATTATTGTTCATAATTGTTCAAAGCCAGCACAAAATCGCAGTATTCTTATTTCTCTTTAGTATTGCATGAATGAATAAAGCTTAAACTATTCCCTGAAAAAGTTACATAGTAGCTAAACTAACAAATACCTGGAAGACTTGAAAAAACAATTAAGGAATCAAATGGCTGTAACTGATCTAGATGGAAAAGCAATGATAAGAAGCAGCCGATGCAACGTTGCTTAAGTTGTTTAATTAGGAGGCTGCTCCCATGAAATCTAATACTGCACTCAGTCAATTCGTTTATGTTGCACTGTACTTTTAGGTACGTTGGTTCTCTCTCTCTCCTTGATTCCTTAGTCACTGGGGACGTTAGGGTTCATAATAAGCTCACTGGCATCCATATTATGTATGGATCTCCATCCTTTGGCAGGGCTGGCTTCCATCTTTCTTCACTTAAAGACCTCTTTTAAAAGTTCAGCAGCAGAAGGAAGGAAGGAAAAAGGAGAGGAAAGGCAAGGAGAGAAGAGGAGAAGAGAGGAAAGGAAATTTTTCTTACAACTAGAACTATTTAAAATTTGGAAGGGGCAGGATGTGGGAAAAGAGGGAGGAGGGTAAGAGAAGGAAAGAAAAAAGGAAGGGAGGGAGGAAAGGAAGAAAGGAATGGAGAGAAGGCAAGATGCATGACGGAGGAAAGAAAATGAGAGAGAGAGAGAGAGAGAGAGAGAGAGGAAGCCAGCAGCGAAGGAAGCCAAGAAATGAGGGAGAAAGGGCAGAAGGGCAGGAGAAAACACAAACAAACGAACAAGGAGCAAAAGAAATGAGAAAAGCAGATGAGAGAGAAGGCAGAAAGAAACTCACTGGGAAGATATGGAGGGATCGGAAAGCTGCTTCATAGTCTTGCTGCTAAATGATCAGTGCAGTCTTTGCTGAGTTTTGATGTTGGTAACTAAACGCTAAGTTTCTTCGACATCGCTCTTGGGTTTATTTTCCCTTTTTTCAGCGTGCAAGATGGGAAGGCCCAGGAGCTTTTAGTCAGACCTTGGCCTCCAGCATTTCCAAAAAAAGTTTGTGCATGGGGACTTTGCCTTCCAGTTTGATGTTGTAGAAATGCTGCACGGCCTTGGTGGAGGTCTGCCTCAGCAGCGGCAGCGTCATCAGCATCTTGCCGGCCCGACGGGGATCTTCCATGTGCTGACCAGCCTCGTAATCTTGCAGGGCCTCGTGCAACACATCCTGGAGCTTCTGAACGGCTTCAACATCTTCTATGTGCATGGAGTCTGCAACACAAAGCAAACAATACAAATAACACTGTGAGTGAGAATAAACCTCGAAGCGAACGGTTCGGAAAGTTAATTATCCGGGAACTTTTCCAGGCTGCAGTTTGTTCAGTCTTAACAATTCTAAAATCTATCATTTTTTTTTTCTAAAGCTCTCCACATCGGATAACTTCCAAAACTTGGGAATTGGTGCAAAAGATGTATCATTTAAAATGTTTTTCTCCAAAGAACTGGGCAAGGGAAAGCCTTTTTTTTTTTTTTTTGGTATTTATGGAAATTTTTATTTCGATTATAGTAGAGAAACAAAGTGAATATCACTTTTGTACAAGTTTTTCTCAGTAACTTATAATACATGGAGTTCCATGTTGGCCTTGCACAATTAATTCAAGAAGGAACATGGCCCCTCAGCAATATCCTTGAGAAAACAACAAATGAGTATCGGCAATAATTCATCTGTGGAATGCAAGGCCTTGGTACATGATGCCCAAAGCTATTCCTGAGAAAGAGAGAGAGAAAGGAAGGAAGGAAGAAGGGAAGGAAGGAAGAAGGGAAGGCAGTCTTTTGACACACTACAATCTTGACTAATTCATTCAGTACCTCATTAATTTATTTATTCATTCACTCAACAAACTATTAAGGAATGCCTTCTACGAAAAGCATTTTTCCATTCTAAAATCCTGATCTTGCCCCCATGAAGCCCACATTTCCCAAAGGGGAAAAAATAAAAGTTGAAGATCAAGAATTCCACGTGGATCCAGTGAAACTAGCAGTGTGATCAGCTGTGGCTCCCCCAAATCACAATAAAATCCTTATCACTTCAGGAACTTCAGTGTACTGTTCATAGTTCATGAACGCATCCTTAACTAGCCTGCTTCTGATGAAAAAAAAGGGGGTTTTAGATTCCAGATCACTGAGTTCTAGAATAGTTTTCAAATTTGTGAAGGTGAACTTTGCCCTCAAATGACTAATTTCAAAATCTAATTCAGTCAAGCAAGGAAAGGGTTAAGAGGATTGGCACAATCATTCTTACCAGAAAATTGTAGATGTGAGGAGGAAACATAAAAGTTACAGCTCTAGCTCTAAAACAGACACCTAATTATATACAAGTTTGAATCATTTAACACATTTTATTGATTCTGATGACAGTTTATCTGTTAATTACATATAATGGAGTCTTCGGGGGGATTCTTCATGTTTAATAATTCTAGTTCTCCGACAATGCAAGGCTCCAAGATATATGGAGTTCAAGTAACCTTCCCTGCAATTCTGATATTGGATCACATGCATAAAAAAAAGAGAAGAATGTGATTTCAAATCAAGTGGCTAGACATATAATAAAAAATTATGGCAACGTAATTAAAACATAGACAGAAATAGACAGCCGTTTTTTAAAACATCTTTGTATTTTGTTTTCTTGTTTACTATGCCATCTTGAATCATTTCACCACATTAAGGGTAAACTGACCACAATTTACACTAAGTGGTTACTGACACATCCCTTTGCAGTATTTTTTAATAATCTGGAATAGAGTTGCTAATGTGTTCATGAGTAGTCAAGAGCAAATTCCTGAGTGGTAGAGCCCAAAGGAGTTATTTGAAATGGGAAATTTTGATAGTGATGCCCTGGAATGGAAGTCAATACCCCCTCCCCCCCACCCAACCAGTCCCCTGGCCTGTCCTTATGAATTGTTTCTACCCAGGCTTCTCCCATCTCTGGCTCCTTTCAGCATACAATCTCATGCATCTCCTACAATATCATCTCCCAGAAGCAAATACAGATAATTCTTGAAGTTATCTAAGGGCTGGTAACGTTAGTGGGGGAAAATCAGTCGTGTATGATGACAACATACTCTAAAGTGTTTCTTTTCCTCTCTTTTTGCATTTAAATGTTGCTTGAAGGAAAAATAAGGGGCATGTCAACACACTACAGCACGTCTCTAGGTACATAAAAGATTGCAAAAGGAGCCCCGTACATATGGTAAGGGAGATAAGGAGGCTATGCCCAACCTATCCTGAGGCTAAAGGTTAGGAATCCAAGTGAAAGCAGAGGGGAAAATGGATGGGGCAAATAGGAATTGCATTCTTTATAGAAAAAAAAAGTAGATTAACTCTTTGCCAAGCAGATTAAAAAAAAATAAGCAAAATAAATATATGTAATAATTATGCCTTCTATTAAGCACCCATGCAGGGTGAGGTCTCTGATAAATACTTCATAAATATTACCTTATTTTATGTCCCAACAGCCCCCAAGGTAGGTAACAGTATCTTCACTTTACAAACCACGAAATTTGAAGGTGAGGAGAGTTTAGTGACTTTTCCGATCCCAACAGTTAGTAAGTATCAGGGTGAGTTTTAAACTCAGGTTTCTTTGACTCAGATTATGCCACTAGGATGCGGACATAGCATTTCCAGTGTTCTTTTATTTATGAGTTGAAATTGTCTTCTGAGCTCATCTCATTGAACCTTTCATCTTCCTCAGGAATCTTCTCTATACTATTCCCAATGGAGACATTTCCAGCAGAATGGAGAGGGCTCAACTTAGCCAGGGCCATAACTAATGATTAGACGTATTTTCTTCATGTTTTCCCCAAATCTGTCCCCAACCTCCTCCCTCTGGTTCTGATTCATCTGGAACAAAACAGGACAAATTTACTTCTACATGACAGACCTTTTAATGTTGAAGCACACAGGCACCCCAGCCCCCAGCCTTTCCTTTCCCACTAGTCTTGCCTCGCAGGAGATGTATTATAGGATGTCACAGGAAATGAGGCGAGAACAAATAGCTGAGAGATATGCTCACAAACAGCAATTAAGACTTCAAACTATTCTTTAAAGGCTATGATTTAGCTTGAGAGATTTAAAAATGATTTAATCAAATTACTATGATAATTTAGCTTCCCATTTACAGAAAAGATTCTAACTCATCTTAGCTTTACCCATTCTCAGATCTGCTAATAGTTTAAACGCAAACTCACTAAATCTGAACTATTTAATTAGACCACGATTCAGCTGGCAGTCTGCTGAAGAAAATATTAATCTCTATTAGGGATCCTAGTTCAAGTTCTGGCTCTGCAGCCTTGATCTGTTTTGATCTTTTGGTGAAGTTTATAGGCTTATGCCAGGCTCCATAGAACTCGCCTCAATTTATGCAATTATTTAGCTCTTCTGGTTGGTGGTGGTTTCTTTTCAATTTCATGTTTTAAAATGAATAATCCTAGTATTTGTGTTAATGGGAACCAGCGTTAAACTGATAATGAATATCATCAGTTTAAGAACTAACTAGACAGGCAGTTAAAAATCTTGGATGCCTGGGCCCAACTCCAGGTCTATTAAATCAGACTATTTCAGGTGGATCCAGGATATCAGTGTTTTATAAAACCTAGATTATTCTACTGCTAAACCAGGTTTGAAAAACTCTGAACTAGATGCAGATGGTAAGACATACAACTGTTAATCTAAAAGAATCACGATTTTGAAAGATAACTGGAGTTCAAATGACACATCTGTTTTCAACCATATTTTAAATTTCAACACCTAATAATAAAATCTAACCCTTTTGCAACTTCTAATATTTTACTCTGTGACGTAGGATCCTACAAGAATGCGTTCAGTTCAGATCATTTACTTTGGGAGAGTTAGCTAAATATCCTTATACCTGTAGCTATAAAATTAAATGAGACTTAGAGTCAATGCAAAAAAGTGGATTGTATTTTTGCATCCTACCTGGAATGAAGCACTGCCTTTTCAATGAAGACATCAGTCATTATGTGCATGGTATGGCTATTTCAGAATTCCCAAGTCCTATTTGGAAACTATCTTTGGGACCTGTATCTCATTCTTGGGACTAATGTCTCAATTGGAACAAATCTTCCATTTTGAAAATGGAATTGAGTATTAGAAATAGACTAAATTTATCCAGAGTTGAGTCTAGTGCATGATATTAACCAATACTCAAAGTAACCGCTTCTGTAGAACACAAAGTATTGATTTTTTTTTTAAGAGTTTGCAAAAGGTTTACATGAAAAGGAAATATAAAGGTAGGGCCAATGTGACTCTCTCCAATCATTAAAGGAATGAAACAGAATATGATGGAAAAGACAGAGAGTGAGCAAATGTCTATTTTCTAAACTACAAGTTTTGCCTCAAAATTTTTATATGCAATATATATGAATGTAACAGGGACTCCTGGGATGCAGTCAGCTGCAGTACTGAGGAACACTGGTTATCCCTGTGTCAAATGATTTTTTTTTTTTTTTTGGTATGTTGTATGGCGGGGGTCACATTTCATTCTTTTGCCATATGAATATCCCCTTATTACAGCACCATTTGTTAAATTTTTTTGTTTGGTTTGGTTTGGTTTTTTGTTTGTTTGTTTCCTTGTTTGGGGGGAAGTGCATGGGCCAGGAACCAAATCAGGGTCTCCCTCATTGCAGGCGAGAATTCTACCACTGAACTACCCTCACACCCCTGACAAATATGTTTTTGAATAGCATAGATATATTTGGTCAAAAATTTGGAAACTAATGTACTCATAGAGAATATATTTGTTTTTTATGGTTTTATACCAGTGTTTCATTTTACATCAAACTGGTGAGGCATACAGAGAAAAAAGGTGGGGGGAGAATGATTTCTGATGGAATGGTCTCTTCTAGAAAGTTGTGAGTCAAGGAGAATTCCTATAAAGGCTGTAGAAATACTTGCCAGAAATATCTAGGGGTACCTTTAAGGTCTTTTTCAATCCAGAGATGTTATGATTCTAATATTAAGAGTGATAATTCTGATTCTGTGCTCAACCATGGTGAAAAGAATAAAACTGATTTCAAAGCTTCCATTAAGACCCACTTTCTTTTGCAGGAGATCTCTTTCCCTTGGTTTTTGCTCTGGCTGTAAAACAGTCTTTTCCTTCTAAATCTATTCCACCCACACAATCACTCTAGTGTATTAATGTAAAATGTCGAACTACAGAAATCCTGCATGGTCCATGATTTCTTTCCTCAAGGCCTCCTTCACAAATCCCAAATTATTGTTATCTTTGTTATGTTTACCTTGTATGAAGGAATTTCCCTCTGAGGTTTTTTCCTAACTCCGTTTACTTGACGTGAAGTAGAAACATGTCTTTCAGCAAAACAATTCTACATGAGAAGTGGATATTGATGCCAACTTGGGTGGTGAATATCTCAACCTTCCTCAACATTATATGTGACATACAACATGTTAGTGAGATTTTTGTAACATATTGCTCATTATCTTAAGAACTGCAAATTAAAATGATGTTATGTTATAGTAATTCCCTGGAAGCCAAACAAATATGCAGAGTATTTTATGTGTGTATTACCCAAGATGGAAGCACAGAGCTATACACAGCAAATATTTCCTGTTCTATGCCAAGGCACAGTGATCAATGAACATGATAAGAAACATGATAAGAATCAGCTTTTATATTTTACATAAAAATTTTAAATATCATAATATGCATGAAATTTAAGGATTGCATTAACAAAAAACAATCCCCTTCCTAAAGATATCATCTTAACTAACATTTTAAAAAATCCAGCAGTGATGGCTGACTTGGGAAAAACCAAAGAAAAGTAGCCTAGAGGATTAAAAGTAACAATTTTGATTCTTATTTACCTGGTAATATTAATTATGATTTGGTCTGGGTAGAAGTTAAGAACAGAGATCTACTTGCCACAAAATTCCTGCCTATATTCACTTCTTCTAAGTCTCTATAATACACTAGTAAAATTTATTCTCCAAATTGTTTATCATTTTCCTGGATGGTGTAAAGTATTTTAACTACTAGAAAAAAATTAAGATAAAGGAAGTGGGCACAAAAATTCTAAACTAAATAAAAACACTAATTCAGGTTGGTGGATGTGAGATTGTAATAGCTAGTGTCTCGTGCACTGACCTTTTTAAAGCCATGGTAAATGTAGAACAGAAATAGCTTGTGGATAGCAAGGGACAGACAATCCAACCTTCTGCCTCCTAGTAGTCACAAATCTCTATTAGCTCACTTTAGTTACCTGGAAAATGATATTGGACATGTCTACCTCATAAGGATGGCGTGGAAATCAAATGAGATCCCCCAGCAGAGGCTAAGAAAAATAGAAATGTCCACAGAAAGATAACCCCTTGACCAGTAGCTGAACACTCTCTCCAGAATAGCAAGTCAGCAAATTCAGTCAAAATTTCCATAAAATTATTTGAGGGCCCTACTGAAACTACAGAACTGCAAGAGTTTTCTACTTCTCCACAAACATGGTACTATTTCCACATTCCAAATTCAGTACACACAGACATGCACAAACACACACACATGCATAATATATGTATATGCATATGTATATGCTCATATATATCCAAACTCACCAGCTTCACTTTAAATTAACTGACCTAATCAGTAGAAGACATTAGACAATTCACATTTTATGGATGAGAAAATGGAAGCCCCACACCCATCACCAAAATGGGTGTGTGGCTAAACTACACATTCTCAAAGAGCATGAAAAAGTCTTGTTGACTTGAATAAAAGAGAATCATCAGCCTAAAAGTGATTCACAATTTTAAATTGCTTTTAATTTTCAAGTATATAAAAATGAGTATTTTACCTTGAGGCTGGGGATAAGAATTGCAAACAAATTCTTAGAATAATAATCAGTAGAGTTGGCCCATAGAAAAGATTTATGTGATATAATCTTACCCCAAATGCTCATAGTCATATTTCACTATATTTTCTAATAAAGGGACAAAAAGTATTATGTAATTATAGGCTTTTCAAAATGTAAAGAATTCTGGAGATCAGCCTAACCTCTTGGTGTACACATGTATGAGAAACAAAGGGGCTCATTATATATTGATAAAGGGGTTATTTCAACAAGAAGATATAACAATAATAAATATATATGCACCTAACAGCAGAGCCCTAAAGTATATGAGGGATAAATTGTCAGATCTCAAGGGAGAAGTAGAAGGTTCTATATTAATAGCAGGAGATTTCAATGCACTATTTCAATAATGGATGGAACATCTAGACTGAAGATCATAAGGAATTAGAAGACTTGAGCAATACTCCAAACCAACTACACCTAATAGACATACATTGAACACATTGTACAACAGCTGCAGAATACCTATTCTTCACTAGTGCACATGGATCATTCTTCAATATAGACCATATCTTAGGTCACAAAACAAGTCTCAAAAATTAAAAAATATTGAAATAATAAAATGCTTCATTCTGATGACAAAGGGGTGAAGCAAGAAATCAATAACAGAGGGAGAAATGGAAAACTTACAAATAGGTGAAGATTAATGTCCTCTTGAACAACCAAAGGGTCAAAGAGAAAATCACACAGGAAATTAGAAAATAGCGTGACGTGAATGAAAATGAAAATACAACATACCAAAACTTATGGGGTGCAGCAAAGGCAGTGCTGAGAGGGAAATGTACAGCTCCAAATGCTAATAGTAAAGAAGAAGAAATATCTCAAATCAGAAAGCTAACCTCATAACTGGACAATGTAGAAAAGGAAAAGCAAACTAAATCTAAAGTGAGCAAAATTAAGGAACTAGCCAAGATTAAAGTAGAGATAAATGAAATAGAGAATAAAATAATAACTGAATAACTGATCTTTGAAAACATCAATAAAATCAACAACGCTTAAGCTAGACTGACAAAGGAAAAAAGAGAAAATGATCAAAAATGAAAAGGGAGAAAATACTATCAAACTCTCAAAAACAGAAAAGACTGTAACAGGATACTATGAACAACTGTGTACCAACAAATTAGATAACCTAGATGAAATGTGCAAATTCCTACAAATACAAAAACTACCTGGACTGACTCAAGAAGAAATAGGAGTTATAAACAAAACCATAAGTAGCAGAGATTGGGACAGCAATCGAAAACCTCCTAACAAGAAAAAAGTTCAGGGCCAGATGGCTTAGCAGTGAATTTTGCCAAATATTCCAAGAATTAATGCAAATCCTGCTCAAATACTTCCCCAAAATCGAAAAGTTCTATGAGGCCAACATCATCTTCAGACCAAAGCCAGATAAAGATACAACTAGGAAAGAAAAGTACAGACAAGTATCTCTAATGAACATAGATGCAAAATCTTCAACAAAACACTAACAACAGTTTATTAAAACAAATTAAACAACATGACCAAATAGGATTCATCCCAGGTATACAAGGGTAGTACAACATAAAATCAGTAAAGATGATACATCACATTAACAGAACAAAAGGAAAATGATTATCTTATCTGATTCAGGGCATGCACTTGATAAAATCCAGCATAATTTCTTGATAAAAAACACTTAGAAAATTAGGAATAGTAGAAAATTTACTCAACATGATAAAGGGCTTAAATGAAAAACTAATATCGAACATAATCAAGGGTGAAAGACTGAACACTTTTCCTCTAAAATAAGGAGCAAGATAAGGATGTCCATTGTCACCACTGTTATTCAATATTGTCCCAGAAGCTCTGGCTAGAGCAACTAGGCAAAAGAAATAAATAAAAGGCATCAGAATTGGAAATGAAGAAGTGAAACTTTCCTTATTTGCAGATGACAAGATCCTACCTACAGAAAATCCTGAAAAGTCTACCTCAAAGCTACTGAAATTAATAAATAAAATTCAGCAAAGTTGTGGGGTACGAGATCAACAAGCTAACAACAGTCGTGTTTTTACGTACTGAACAATCTGAAGAAGGCATCAAGAAAAAAATTCAATTTACACTAGCAACTAAAAAAATCAAATATCTAGAAATAATTCTAACCATGGATGTTAAAGGAGTTGTAAATAGAATGTTCTGTAAGCTATAAGACATTGCTAAAAGAAGTCAAAGAAACCTAAATAAATGGAGGGATATTTGGCTCATGGATTGTTCTGTATTGTTAGATGTCAGTCCTACCCAACGTAATTTACAGATTCGATGCAATCCCAATGAAAATTCCAACAGCATTCTTTGCAGAAATGTCAAAGCCCATCATCAAATTTATATGGAAGGGTAAAGGACCCTGGATAGCCAAAGCCATCTTGAAAAGGAAGAATTAAGTTGGAAGATTCACACTTGTCATTCTTAAAACTATTACAAAGCTACAGTAATCAAAACAGCATGGTACTACAAGGAGGACAGACACGTAGACCAGTGGAATTGAATCGAGAGTTCAGAAATCAAGCTCTCATTTATGGTCAACTGATTTTTGACAAAGGTGCCAAGTACTCAATTGGAAAGAAAAGCCTCTTCAACAAACAGTGCTGGGTAAACTGGAAGTCCTTATGCAAAAGAATGAAGGTGGACCCTACCTCTCACAGATACAAAAATCAACCCCAAATGGGTCATAGAACTAACTAGAAGAACCAGAACTATAAAATAACTAGAAGAAAACCTAAGGCAGCTTTTTCAGTGCCTTGTGTTAGGCAATGATTTCTTAGACTTTACACTCAAAGAACAAACAACAAAAGGGAAAAATAATAGACCTCATCAAAATTAAAAGCTTTTTGGCATCAAATGACTCTATCATGAAAGTGAAAAGACAACTTTCACAATGGGAGAAATTATTTTGGAACCACATATCTGATAGTGATTTAATACCTGAAATATCAAAGAAGCCCTACAACTCAATGAAAAGACAAACAACCTGATTAAAAAGTGGGCAAAGGACAGAAATGGACATTTCTCCAAAGAAGATATACAAGTGACTAATAAGCATATGAAAAGACGCTCACCCTCATTAGCCATTAGGGAAATGCAAATCAAAAGCATTTCAAAAGAAGATAAATTTCACACTCATTAGAATGACTACACAAAAAATGGAAAATAACCAGTATTACAGAAGATGTGGAGAAATAAGAACATTCATACATTGTTGGTGGGTGTGTAACATGGTCCAACTGCTGTGGACAGTTTTTCAAGAAGCTACATACAGAATTATAATATGATCCTGCAATCTACTTCTAGGTATAAACCCCAAAGAATTGAAAGCTGGGACTTGAACAGCTATTTTCACACTGATGGTCAAAAGTGGCATTATTCACAATGCCAAAAGACGGAAGCAACCCAAGTATCCATCAATGAATGAATGAATGGATAAACAAAATGTGGTATACACACACAATGGAATGTTATTCAGCCATTAAAAGGAATGAAGTTCTGATACATGCTACAACATGCAGAACCTTAAAGACATTATGTTGAATGAAATAAGCCAAACACCAAAGACACTGTATGATCTCACTGATATGAAGTGACTAGAGTAAGCAAACTCATAGAGTCAGGATTTGGAATATAGGTCCTTAGGGGTCGAGGTGGCATAGGAAATTGGGAATTAAGGCTTCAGTTGAACAGAGTTTCTATTTGGGTTGATGGGAAAGATCTGCTAATGGTTGGTGGTAATGATAGCAAAACACTGTGAACATAATTAACAGCACTGAATCATATATCTGAATGTGGTAATAAGGTGAAATTTTAGGTTGTACATATGTATTAGAATAAAAATTTTAAAAAAACAAGGCTATAATAACAGAAACAACAAACCCTATTATAAATCATGGAGTAAAGTTCATAGTAAAATTGTTAAAAAGCTCTTTCATGAATTGTAATAAATGCACCACAGTAATGCAAGGTGTTAATAATAGGATAGTGCTGGGTAACTCTGTATTTTATGTATCATTTTCCCATAAACCTACAACTTCTCTAAAAATAAATACATAAAAAGATTAGAGAAGTCACAGCTTAAGTGCGCCTGTAAGTTTTCTTATTTTCAGAAATAAGTATAACTATTATTTGAAGGTTTTCACATCTTTGATTGTGATGAGTACATATTATATATTTTATATATCTCTTTCACTAAACACCTGAAGGGAGGGCTTAACCTTGCTCCAGTGGTGTGCTGATTTTATAAGTATTCCTACATGCACGCACGATAGAAACATAGCTACAAAAAATACAACCACCATTATCAGGAAGCCAATTCCTTGTTTCCCAAGCATAAGCACAACCCTTATGATTATTGAATAAATACAGAAGTTTGAAATAAGCTGATAAGTTAGATAAATGAGACAATGGCTGCTAACACCTATAGCCATACAGGCAAAGTTAAGATAACTATATAAGTAATCGTAGAAAAGATTTATTTTGCACAAAAGTCATTTACATTAATCTGAAATCCCTAAATACTAAAAGAACATCTAAGAGCATTTTAGGGTGTCTATTCAATTAGTTTTATACTGATAGGTTTCTAGGCAGTTTAAGAAATCCACACTGGATCCAATCAAGACTGAATCTACAACGTTGTTACTGACCACGAAATGGTGGTGGAAAAAATGGAATAATATAACATCCTATTGATGGTATCAAAATCTGGAGCTTGGGTGGGTGCAAGAAAGAGGTGGCACAGTTTAGAGTTTAAAATAGTTCTTACATTACTTAATCACTTCTCCTTTAGTATGGATTGTGATTCAATTATTTTTTTCTTGGTATTGAGAGAATAAAAGAATGTTAATATCACTTGCAGGACAATTTTCTGACATGGAGAAATCTTCCAGGAAAGATGCAATGCCTCTGAGCTACTAAGATAAAAGAAAAAATCGAGGGCTTGTTCTGGCTTTAAACAAGAAAGGAAAAGAAACTAACCAGTTCTTTCAATAAAGACTTTCTAATTACCAGTCACTGCTCTAAAGTATGTCACTTCCAACCCAAACAGCAGAGTATGTGAGATTAGAATATTTATATATCCAACGTATTAATGACTGTAACAACAAAGACAGAAACGCTGCCCTAAGTGATTCATATACTCTGAATTGTAGCACTGAGTCATAAAGTATTACATATTACATCTCAATTGTTCTGATATGGTTTTAGCATTGCCCAGCATTCATAATCAGTTAATAAATTTTAAAAAGCAATTTGAAATGTAAAAACATGTAAACCATGCTTACTGTATTTTAAAATAATTAACCAAATAACCAGCATTTATAATATTTAAGTGTAATAGATTAATGATTACCAAATAAAAAATCTTCCCCCAAACCACTGCTAAAAAATCTTTCATTTAACTGGGAGAGACGCTACAACGTGAAGTTCATGCAAACTAATAAACTCTTAGAAAAATCCTATCCCATCTCCCACTTTGATCTTTCAGAGAGCAGGAAAAGGGGTTCCTGAGGGTTTGTGACAACAATGCCATTTGTCATGAAGAATCATCTTTTATAGTTTCAAAGGGGAGTGGGAGAAGAGGGGTGACTAGTGGGTGGGGCAGGGGCCTGTGGCCCCAATTAAAAGTATGAAATGCTAAACTCCATTATGAAGACAAATAGGAAAGTACAACTTCATTGTTGAAAACCATTTCCCTCCTATCAGTCCAAGGATTCATGCATCAATATTGTGGATGAACTGTTAATTACAAAATCAATTAAAAATTATTTCTAAAAACAGTCACGCGTCCCTGGCTCTCGCGGGGGCAATTTGGGCAGAAGGTCTCGTCTCACTAGGACCGCGCCAAATCACAAAGTCGTCATCCACAAGTAAGCAAAAGCAATCTGGTTTTTCATTTTTCAGCGCGGCTGAGCCCAGCCTGAGATTGATCGTCACATATGGCCCCAGAAAACAAACTGTCAATACCTTGAATGCTGCAGAATTTGAACAAATAGCCATCCGCCCATTCAAGCCACTCATTGCATCCCATTTAACAGATTTTATTGACAGTTTCCTTCTTGTAATTAAAGGGAAAACTACTGGCCGGCAACCAAGATAAAGTTCAAAGATAGGGTCAAAACAAAAGCAGATGGAGGGGCACGGTGTGACTGTCAATGGTACATGGCATGTTATTGACACGGAGGTACCTAATGACCGGCACGTCATTAAGGAGGGATCTATTCTGAACTTTATGCAAATGATAAAAGAGAACTTAAGTCCACAGTAAAGCATCAGGAGAGGCACAAAGGGAAAAACAACAAAGCTCCAATGATTTTTACTTATCAGAGTCTGCTCTCTATTTTAGCACATTTCGATTCAAATATAAGGAAAATTCATTCCCATAATTCTTAACCTTTAATGCATAGTTCGTGCCGTTGAGGGAAATACTCCTTCAGCAGAAATTGACTTCTAGAGAACTCCAGAATGCAAGAACACAGAGTATTCTTTGATAACCAAAATTAAAACCAACATGAAGTGTATTTTCCCAATTGCCTAATTTGCATTCTGGAGTGGGGGGGATGTTACGTGTTATATCCGTAATTCAAATTTATCCCAACTTGTGCATACAAGACAATGGAGCAAATTTTGTCCTGACGGTGTCTGTTTATGCTGCTTCTACTGGAACTTTTGCTTTGCTAGGGTCCTAATTAGTAAAGGCATGAGGTAGTATTGCAGCTTTCAATAAGCAAGTAAAATAAAAGGAATTCCCTTTACGTTTTTCTTATTTCTAAGTTTTCCCTAGAAAGCTATAATGATAACAATTTTGCTAACTCATGCAGAATTTTACCAGCTAGGTCTAGCCAAATCCCCGATGAAGTTAAAGGAAAGGGTAAAACTGATATTTTAAAAAATGTAACAGCAATCATGTTAATATGCCAACCTGAATTAGCAAGAGCTATAGCTTTGAGGGTGACAAATTCTTCTTTCTCCAGCTTCATGCTCTTGTATTTCTTTACCAGCTGCAGGATAGCGTTATTTAGGTCAAGAAGGCCTGCTAATTTGGACTGGTCTTCATCCATTATATAATCGTCTGCATAGACAAGTTCATCCTCAAACGAAAGGGATCGGTATACGACACCAAGGATCAAAATTTCCATCCAAGCACTCTGCAGAAGGCTCATCTGGTCCGCCAGGGACAGAGTGGAGAAGCCTGCATGGGAAGACAGGCAGATCAAGTTACTTTAAAGCCATAATTTCATAATGCAACATTAGTTTCATGTGGTCCTGGGCTTCGGCATCAGTGCTCAAACTGATGCTGAGCTTTGATTAGAAGCTCTTAAAACTGATCACTTTGCAAGTTACCTACAAAGCAAAAGTCACAAACCAGCTTCACTGGGTAGGTGTTTTCCATAGGTTTCACAGACGTGTCTGGGGGAATATCATAAGGAATTAGTTACAAATAGTTTCATAACTTCCATTGAGAAGAAAACGTAATCTTTAAACATACTTGATTCCTGGATGGAGTCTTTATGAATGTCATTTTTCAGAAAGTCAGATTTTCCAACGACCTCATCTCTAAAAATTACTATTGTTAATCAACATAGAAGTAAACAAACACCAAGAAACAACAAAGACAGCAAACAAATTAGGCCACATGGTGAAGTGCAAATCTGGAAGTATTTCTCTATAATATTCACAAGCAACAGTGAGTAATGAGTGTGCTTACAAGTGCCATCTGAATTGGATATTTTGCCACATTGATAATTTTGACTTGAATTCCTCGCTTAAATGTTGTAAAATAAAGTGGAACACTTAGCCGTCAGGTCTTCTCACTAAGTAGAGAAGCCCCATTCATTCCGTTATTAAGATCCAGTTATTTAAAAGAGGCAATGCGGTTTAGTGGAAAGCATATGAACAAAGTCAGATTTTGAATTTAAATTTTGGCTCCATTGAGCTGTTTTACCTTGAGCAAGGCAATCTACTTGTACTTTAATATTCTCACTTGAAAAATATAAAATAATGCTCATCTAAACACTAATTTATTATATGCATTCAGTAAGTAGAGCGATATCATTTTTATCTGAAATATCTAGATGACTGCTTCAATTATTTACTGCAATTCTGGGCTGCATTCACACATGCATGCTTAATGGCCCTTCTGAGCCTGAGAAAACATTTCCAAAAAAGATTAAATAAAAAAGAAATAGTTTTTCAGTAGGCAAGGATGAAGTAGTACAATTAAACCTATTTAGGAAAAATGATATATATATTTAAATCTCAGAGAGAGTATATCTAATTTCTAAAAGGAAATGCTAGTGAAGATATCTGATTATCAGTCTGATGTTTTTTCCAAGAGCCCTAAAAAAAGGTTCGTGCAAACTTTATTTCCAATTCCAAGGGTATACCCGGAAATTCCAAGGGTGACACCCCCTCCCCTGATCCTCATTGTTTTTTGAAGACAATGGTACCATAATTTAAGGTCCTGCCACCAGCGGAGGGCAGAAAAATTTTAATAATGTAACTTAAGGAAATTATTTATACTTTCTTTCTTCTACATCCTATTACCCAAATAATAAATATCCACTGGCTCCCCATCCTTCTCACGTGCCTGCTTATGGTTCATTATTGTTGTTTGTATTCATATCAAACTGTTCATATTCACATAATATTACAAACTACAGTACAATAGCAAAATAAAATGATTTCCTGGCCTGTTGGCGAAACCTAGTGGCTTGTCGTTTAACACCATTAATGATAAGTGCTTAATAAAATCATCAAAAAGGATTAGTCAAGCTTTTCTTAACGGGGTCTTAGGCATGTGTAAAGCATTTCTTTCATTGTTTATCAAGCTGCTTACATGTTACTCGACAGGGCTTGTTTTTTTTGGAGGGGGGATGGCTGTGTAAAATCTCTTTTTTTAATGTATTTTTTTTTTTGGTAAAGGAATAAATACACTCTTAGAATTAGAGTTCTAACAACTAATAACCTTTTAAACAAGGAATCGAGAAAGAAAAATGATTATCTAACCTGTCTCCAACTGCTTGTGATTTGGGGAGTGTTATAGTCACTCAAAAAACACAGATTGTTCTTTTACTATCCACCCTTCCCCATTCCCCCTGCCCCCCAAAACAGAAAAGGAAGCAGGAATTCCAAATATCTTCGTCAAGAAAAGGGAAGAGCTAGGAACTTATTTTGTATACACGTAGGTGAAAAAATAAATTTGCACCTGCAACGTTAGGAGAAAAATCAATGGGTGTTTTCAATTCACCTTAGTTTTCTGGTTCCTTTTCAAGCTCCCCAACAGCAGTTTTTCTACAGCAGCAGATGGACGGGGGATAGCCTGCAGCACCTCCGTGACAGCCCTTTCTCCCTCCCCGACACTGCTGTTAGTAAATAGATTTACACATTCTCCAATCTCCACACATCTTTCTGCCGAATAATTAAAAGCAGGATGATTAGTTTATTGAGTGGAAGAAGGAACTTTTTTATTGAGGTCCATCCATGATTTTATCAGGGCCAGCACTTTTACGGTTGTCAGGAGGGTGCAGGCATCCAATTTTTCTTATCTGCCTGATTAATACAAACGCTGTTTCAGGACGCATTAATTAACAGATACAAATCTACGTTCTCATGGAAGGATCAATACCAAGAAGAAAAGAGGCATCAATGTGAATTTAGTGCTGATGATGGAGAAGGCACTCTATCGACATTTACGTGCACGGAAACTTTAAAGTTGCACGGGGGCCCCCTTTGTCCCTGTGATTTACAAATTAACACTTTTTCAGCCATAACAATGTTTCACACATTTCTTTTGGGTTTAATTAAGCAAAAAGCAATAAAATTCCATTTTTCTGGGTTGATCCTGCAATTTGTTTCCTCTGTGTCAATGGGTTGTGTGTGAATGTGTGTGAGTGTTTAGCTTTCCTGCAAACCTAACTTTTTTTTTCCTTTCACTTCTCAATTAAATAAAAGAAGGCAAAAGGCAAAGGGAAGGTTCCCTCTCTCTCTCTCTCTCTCTCTCTCTCTCTCTTTTGATCCAGGAATGTGAGGAGATAGATATAGCACAAAAGGTTTTGACAAGTTTGCTTGTTTGATACCCTAAGTCTATTTCAGCTGATTAAAGGATGTGTAATTTATGTCAAACCACAGGAAAAGGAACAATTCATGCTTTGCAAAATATAAATAAAAATCTGGACTTTTATCTCTTCTAGAGATAAGTTCCTAGACCAGAATTTTATCTGCTCTAGGAATAGCTGTGTCTCAACCCTTTAACCCTTTGTGTACTAACACACCTCTAATATCCGAATACTGGTACAAAGACGCCCCCTGCCCAAAGCCTGAGCAGCAGTTCACTAGCCTTGTTAGGAGACAATTGTGTACAACCGCTCACTAAGGAGACTGAATATGTAATAGAGATTACATTTTAATTCCAGGAAATTCTTCTACCTGCTGTTTAGGAGTGTTAGCTTTATTTCACATACACAAGGCACACGGGTAAAATAATATTTTTCTCAATAAACTTGAGCAAAGTGTAAAAACCTAAACGGCCAAGGCCTAAATGAAAATGCATGTCTTAATAAACTGACTCTCAGGAATTTTCTATAAACACGATCGCTCTATTGGTGCACACATAACTTGCACCCAAACAATAATTAGCTGCGTGTGCCTTTCTGCCGTATTTACTTGTATTTTACAGCCACAGAGCCACACGCTAAAGGTCTTCATCCTCTGCTTCTCGTTATCTTGGGGGAGAAGCCTCCTTCCCGAGTGAAATAAAATATGCTTTCAGCTGTGCTGCTTGGACTTCATGTTTTGTACACCCTGGTATCTTAATCTTTGGCGTGTGACAGGTTATAGTTTTAAATGTTCGGCCATATTACAGTTTCTTAAAATACACTGATACCAGGGCACACATTTTTTTTTTCTCCAGCCATGGACCATTCCATGCATATCGCTGACAACTCTGATCTCTCTTCATCTCCGTCCCAGAGTCAGGGCCGTTTAATGTATCTCAGGCATTCTGCTACCAGGATGACTCTCTACCTTGACCCGCCGTTAAATAGCACGTTTATCTGCAATACGTGTGCTCCAAATAAACCAGATGACAGTCGGGAATAGCACCATTTGGAAGGATTGAAAAGCTTCTCAAGAGGCAGGTATTCCCTGAGGTAATAGGCTTAAAGAAAGCATGCTTTGTGCCAACCCTCTTGCCATCTCCTACTTGAAACCGAGAGGTTGACAGTGGTGCCATGGGCACTTGTCAAGCACTTTTTTTTTTTCTTCCCTTTTCAGCTTAGCAAACTGATGCACTTTGCAATCAACTTACAAAAAAAAAAGGCTAAGCATTTGAAAGTGTGAAGGGCAAAAAATATCTGACGGCTAGTCTTCAAAAATACACTTTCATTTCAGAAAGCATGAATGTTTATTTCCTGAACGGAGTGTTGACAGAAATAGGCTGCAGCGCAGGCATTTGGGTTTAACCCCTGCTAGGCATTTTCTTCTCCGCTGCCTCCTTGAAACAGAGAGCAAGCATTTTAAATCTTCAGGGTATCTGTTAATATTGGTTAATCATGGCATTGATTATTCTGCTCACGGTTTTTGAACTGTAGTTTCTCTGTTCCGCTAAAAACGGACACTTTTCAATAAATAGCATATCGTGCTGGAATTGTAATTATGCCATAATGACAAACTGAGATCGCAAAGTGCAGAGAGACAAGCTGATTGAACAACAAAGCATAGGCTAGGTCCTTTCTCTTTCATACTAATAAACCTAACGTTTACAGAAACTAGGAAAGAAAATAATAATAATGGCGGTAGGATTTAGTCCTTGCTACCAACAGATGCAGAGATGCATAACCTTTTTTAGAGACAAACGCACTGTATTTTAAAGCTAGTTGCCCTTTTCAAGTACGGGCAGCTGTATCCCTTGTTCTATGAGTCACGAAGCATATAGCTCTGAGTCTTACAAGGAATTTTTTGAACGTATTTTTCTGAAGACCCTTTTCCCTTTTTTTTTTTTCACAAAGATGGACTTCATGGCCTTGAACCCACCGGGGGCTAGAGTTAAGCAGATACAGATGGTGAAGTGCCAAAGTGAAAGTTGGAATATCCACATGGGCCTATCAGAAGCATTTTCTTTTAAAAATTTCTTTAAAGGGGATGATAATGACTATCTCTCTATTATTTTAGCATGTACACATCAGATACAATACCTATGATGTTAGGCTTTAAAGCTCTATTCTTCAGGATGACCATAATTCTGATTTCAATAAGTTAGATACAATGACAACAGGTTTGGGTGAAATGCAAGAATAACTGACACAAGTGGGAAATGCCTCCCTTTCCTACTCATTTAGTTACTTGTCTCAACATTTGTTGATTCCATAAATAGTTTCTTTAGCTCTGTTTATATACTTCAGAGAGTTGCCACATAGATTGTATGGAATCATTTTAATCACAATGGGTTTCACAGGACAAATGAGCACTCACAAAATCTGAAAGGTAGAAATCATATTTAAAAATCACTTTATACCCATGTGACAGAGCTGACTATAATTTTCTATATGCATATAATTCTATAAAATTTGGCAAATGATCTAGACAGTTGTGACAAATTAAAGAAGGGGATAATAGAACTGTAAAGGTAATATCAGTCTAAGATGGAATTATCACTGTTAACTAAGTTTAAAGGTACAATTTACCACTTATCCTCATGTTGATTATGCAAGCAGCCAAATGAGTTTACAGTTAGCCAACTCATGGGCTCACAATGGAAACATGCCCCATGGCATTGGCGAAGTTTTCTTCAGCAATTTTTCCTTGTTCTCCAGGCTAGCTTTCTAGAAAAACAAATAGCAGCCAAGGAAAAATACATTTCCAATATCAATGCAGGAAAGCCTCGAAATAATGAAAAGATTCTTTTTGCTTGATTGGGAGGTTTTTAACAATTGGTGACCAATTTACATTGGTAGGCTGACTAGAGAGGAAAGATGAATGCAAAATAAGAGTGAGGGGATTTCTGTAGGAGTGTGTTCTTTTTCGGAAGTCTTTACTTACCTAAACCACTTACCATTTCTCAATGACTGAGAGAGGATCTGAAATAATTGCCTTAGCTTTTCCCAAACTCCCTCTTACATCGACTCAACTTTACTTCTTCTGTCCTTTCATCTAACCCAAGAAGAAAGAAAAATAATTGGGTGGGCGTGGGCGGAGCTGGGGGCTGTATGGGCTGAGCTACCTTAAAGGATGAAAATCAAATGGCTTTCTTTTCCTACAACTTGTATTTTGTGTGGGTTGAAAACAAGAAAATTCTGCCTGGAAAGCTCTCCTTTTTGATGTGTGTGAAGTTAGTTTGACCATTAAGAAAAAAGGAAGGCAGTTTTTTTATCATATAGGACTCTAAAAGAAAAATCGTATGAAAGGGCCTTTTCAGACTCACTTAGGGATTAGACAGATACAGAGAAGGGGAAAAACACCGATTTGAAGCCATATTACTGACTTGAATCTGCTTTTGAATCTGACTTTGCTCTAACCAATCAATCACTAGTAGGACTGAGTCAAAAAATAGCATAGGGTACTACAGAGCACTGACAGGAGTCCAGAGAAAACCAGGCCAGTCCAGACCTTAGAAATGCAGGCACTGTCCTGTTTGGGAGATTCCCAAGATGTCTAATCAAATTTGGCATAAAAATTGATGAAAAAAAAAAATCAAGGCTCCCAAATAAACACAGACAAACTCTATCCTGGGCTTTGGGATTCTGTAAGGCTGTCAGATATTTCTACAGACATTTGAAGAGTCTATGGACTTTGGGATTCTGTAAAGCTGTCAGATATTTCTACAGACATTTGAAGAGTCTATGGAAGAAATTCAGTGTCAAATCCCCAGAAGATAAGAATCTACTGCCATTGAGTAATATACAAGGAAAGAGCTAGTGTGGGGACCACTGACCTTGAGATCTGGAGAACTGAGTTCTAGTCCCACCAGGCGCCAATCAACGGTGCTACCATAACACCTTCTCATCTGCCAAACAGGAGATGTGGACTAGAGATCCCTGGGAACTCTTTCAGTTCTAACCCTCTCTGACTCAAAGTAATAAACTGAGAACTACTTTCATGAAACACAACACTATATGGGTAATATTGAATACCTCAGAGAGAGAGCAACAGACTGGAAATAAGAAGACCTAAAATTGTGAGCTTCCTCTGCCACCAAGTCCCTGTGTCCGAGGAATGACTCAACTTCTCTCATTCTGTTTTCTCGTAATAAGAAGGTGGGAAAGTTGTAACCAAAGACCTGCACCAGCCTTAAATTACTAGGTTTCCAGTGGTTCTACTGTAATGAAACTAAGAATTTAAAGCATCTATTATAAATGAAGCACTAAGCTCAGGCCCATTAGGATATATAAAGATGAGTAAGATATAAACCCTGCCCACAAAGATTTTCCAGTATGGTAAAAGTAGATTAGTCCATGATGAGTTAAGACCGGTGTTGGGTGGTATGTATCTACCACTTCCTCTCCTTTACCCCCACCACAAATCTGGTCCAGGTCTTCATCATTTTGTTTGGGATAGTTTCAACAACCTCCTCACCAAAATCCTTATCTCTGGTATTTCCCCATTCCACCTTACCCATGGCTATCTAAGCAATCTTTTGACTGGGATGTCTAAAAATGCCATCCATTGATGGAAATGCTTTCATGGTCCCGCAGGACAAGACAAAACTTTCTGGCACAATATGGGATTTCTTTCACAGTTTGGTTCTTGTCTCCCTTTCCTGCCCGCCCCATTTCTTGAGAAAACCCTCTTCCTTGTATCTCCTCTGTGGATGGCCTCATGGGTTGAAGAGGGAGCTCATGTTCCCACCCCAACTCCAACCCCACAGCTCCACCACTTCCTTCTCCAGGTTAACAGCTGCCTCCCTCCCAGCTCTCCCTCACTCCCTCACCAGGTCTTCCCTTCCACAGTTCTAAAATTCCTTCCCATTCCTGCTGCCCTTATCATTGTTAACTGTGTAGCATCCAGGAGCAGCTTCTGAGTTGTAAGTTGTAAAATAGAAAAGAGGAACCAAAGGTAAAGGGATAACCAAGAGACACAGATCGGGTACACGAGACAACTGAAGAAGAATGAATGCAATCACGTGTTCCCTAGTGGGTATCTGTATCCTTCTCACAGAGACAGGCTTGCCTTGTTCTCTGAGCACAGAGTAGTGAAACCCTCCTCTGCTTCGCTTTCTGCTGTCTATCCAACACTTCCAACGTGCCTGCTATAGAGCAGGTGCTTCATAATAGGTGCTAAAGAAATGAAGGAATGAATGATTCCTTAACAGCTCGTTGACTGGCTTTCAAAATGAATGGGAGGTGAGGAATGAAGGCCACTGCAGAAATCAGGCCTTCCTCCTGCCTTTCAAAAAGTAAAAATCTGAGCACATACCAAAAAAAAAAGTTCCTCAATATTTTTCCATTAATTCAATGAATGTTAATTATGGCAACAAGTATGTGTAAAGTGCTTTGCTTCTATGTGAGCACATCGTACATAGGAATTTTTCTGGACCCATTTAAACTCTGATGAAGTCCTGCCTAAATTTTTCAACCTCAGCCAATTCCTCTTCAATTTGTAATTACAATTGACAGTTTAATCATATGCCCTGCTTTCTCTTCTTTTATCTATAAATAGTCATTCGCCACAGATTCAGTGGCCATCACTATGACTCTTTTATTATTTACACGTGCCGGTTTTTAATTTCTCCACTTTATTCTAGTTGCATCATTATTTTGACAATGTAAAATTTGTTTTCTGTAGCTGGGATTTTAAAGCTCTGAAGTCCAATCCCAATCAAGACAGGAAAGAGAACCAAGGCCACTGCTTCCTTCTGCTTTCAGGAATAAAAATATGAATGACCACTTCTATTTTTACATAGATTTTAGGATATTCCAAATCTAGAGTTGTTGTTTTTTAAGCCCAGTGAAAAACTGCTGACTAGGGCACTTTCCATACTTTAAAAAAAAGGGGGGTGGGAGGGGATGGAGCAAGCAAACTGAGAAATCCCGGGCTATTGTCCTTGCTGGGTCAAAAACAGCAAGTAGACAACAAGGTAAAAATGCATTCAAATACCATCTCCCCCAGTCCATTTCCGAACAACAGATTCTCACTAGTAAATACTGACTTATCAGGAGTATTTGCCACACTGCAGCCATTGAGCAGCGCGAGGGAGGTGCCCTTCCATTTTAAAGTAGCAAATTAAACATTTACAAACAGGGAAGATAGTACTTGTCAGTCATGCCCTCATGGGGTGTCTGTACAAGTAGGTGTTAATATAATTTAAATACCATTTAGACATGTTTCAGGTTTAGTAAACTGTTTTGTATATTCCTCCTTACATAATTTTGAAGAGGAACTGTTTCTGCTGTAGGAACAAGCTTCGCCATAATTTGCCCTATGCAAACATTCTAGGCAAGCAAAGCAGGATCTGAGCAATCAAGTCTAAAATAATCAGGTAGGACTGTGAGGAAATTGGGCAGGGAGCCAAAAATATTTTTAACAAATCAGGTAGTAGGTTCCCATTATTTTAGTGTGAACTTTGTTTTCCATTTTATTGTACAGACTTTCCTGAAAGTTTGGATTTATAAGCAAATGCACAAAATTGTTCATTTCTAAAAGAGACATTGAGAGACACACATAAAGATGGATTTTGCTAGAGTAACTGTTCCATTCAAATGTACGCTTTTTTACTATTTAAAGTTTTCAATAAATTAATTGTTAACTTTTCAACAAAGTATCTCATTTGCTAGACTGCAGCAAAAGACACATGCACCTTCAGAACTATTGGGTAAACTATCCCAACTGCAATTTTCGGTTAATTTTTTTAAACAACAGAAACAACAAATTACTGGCATTTTAAAATTTCCCTTTATAATTTTTAGTGTCTAGTTTTGCACTGTTTTTTTATTCAATTCTATATATATATTATATTATATATATTATATATATATATATTAGAAAATGCATTTTTGAACATTTTTCTTTTGGCCACAAGGTGAAATTTAATAACATTTTTCTATTAGGTGAACTACTTATTTTGGGAACATTCAACAATTAAAAGAAACCAATAAGTAGCAACTTAGTCATGACTACTTCATTTCCATTATTTGTGACTCTATATAATATTCTCTAAAATTGAAGAACCTAAAAGCACATTCCACATAGTGGAAAATTAGAAATAAGCTATAGTGGATATATATATATTTAAATTTTCTAGGATAGTGAAGACAAGAAGAGAGAACAAAAAGAAAAATGCTTGATACACCCCAATCTGATTTTGGATTAAAGGCTGCCTATCCCAGGATGGCTAGAATTCACCATTTCTCCTAATGCATTTGTTCGCATTAATGAAGACAGGGTGCTGCCTTTAAGGCTCAGGGAATCTTGTTAAACAAGTCTTTTTGTTGTTATTGTTTTCCCATTTGTGAGGGCCACACCTAAACACAAAAGGCACAGATTGATTTAAGCATTGTGAGAACCTGGGTAAATCAGACAGATAAAAATAGTCACACATAGGGCATAGTAAATGTTCAGTTTCCATTAAAAAAAAAGTTGAAAATTTTATTTCTGCTACCTATTACAAAAAAAGAGAATTATGATTATCTTGTCTGCTTTTATTGAAATGACCAAGAATTAATTATCCCTGGCATCTCTAAGAAAAAAAAAACTGTTATAATTTCTACATCAATTTTAAATAGAATGCTTCTAGATCTTTTCAATTTTACCTAATTGATCCCATGGTATAGGAACCCAAATTTCAACAAAATCACCAATTGTTGGAGACCGGTTATTTGTGGAGTCAACATTGATATCTTCCCTAACCTCACTTTTACTAGTTACAAGTAAAGCAGGGGGGAAAGAAAAAAAAGAAGAAAGAAAGAAAAAAGAAAATCCTTCAAGTGTGTTTTTCTTCAATTTTCCTGAAATAGAAAGACACTATAACTCAGTGTCTCTAACATATGCCCTAGAAGGAGAGGTGGGGGGAAAAATCCAGAGGTCTTCTGCATAAACGCAAGTTAAAGGATTTACGGCACAGACCATTAAAAACAAAGTGTCATGTGTATTCATGAAAGAATGGAGAAGAAATATGTTATCCATGAGATGCATGCCACAGATACGAAATTATAGCGCACTGACCCTGAAACTCTGCATTCAAATAATATTAGAAATCCTCACTGTCTATGCTGAGCATAATTTGTGCTCTGGACAGTGTGGAAAAACAGCGTCTCTGAATTTCTAGCTCTCAGAGTTTGGTTTAAAGTCAGGCGTCCGCACCATTCGTCTGTGGAGCTAATGAAGATCTGTTTACGAATATTTACGCCCAAGTTCACGGCTGGTGTTTGCTGGCTCAAGCAGCGCTAAGTCATTACAGCTTGGCATATGTTCTGCTGGGGAGGCTACCAGTGATCTCCTCGCTGACAACAGAGACAACCCCTTCGATTCCTCTCTGTGCTCCCTTCTTCCTCTCCACGCTGTCCCCAATTTGAATAACTGGCTAGGCTAGAACAAAATGAAAAGAAAAACATAAAACGGCAAAGCTCTTGGAATGTCTCAACTACATGAATGCAGAATCGTTATCAGTACTAGAAGGGTGCCTGCCATATTTACCATGGACATACAAACTCAACCTCAGCCTCCATAATACCTCTTCCTACAGCGCGCTTCCATTCAAAAGTCGAATGGAGGAGGAAAACGTAGCCGTGGTAAAAGGCTCTCGTGCTACAATCCCCCCCTCCCTAAATGAACAAGAACACCCGCAGTACTGCCTCTCAGCCTGCCTGCTTTGATCTGCTAGAAAGTGTATCTAGCTTTGTATCGCATCTCTCCCCTTGCTGGGACCAGCTCCTTTCATGTCACTGAGATCCTGCAAAGAAAAAAAACAACAACTAGGAAATCTAAGAAATTCCCATATTAGGCTGGTTCAAGGAAATAAGCAAAGGAGAGGGTTCTCGTCCATGGATGGATCTCTGTGGAAGTTGCACTCTTTCCTAACTCAATTTGAGTAGCATTAAGGCTACCTCTGGAGGCAGACACTCCTACGTCTGCAACAGTCCATAATGAAAGGGGGAAAAAAGGAGAAAAAAAAAAAGGCTGCCTGATTCTAATACACCTAATTAGCCATCGGCAGACTCTTAATTGCATACATTAGGATGATTCCATAGTGGAGATTAATTCTAAATATACCCAAGCAGCTGGTTAAGATGCCATGGATTACAGTGTGGACTGTACTTTTCCACTTAATTAGATATCAAAATTAAGCAGCAACAAGCATTTTGACATAACGGGGATCAAGCCGCTGCCTGGCATCCCAGAGCTGCACTAAAGTGACCGCTAAACAGAGCCGCACAGATGGAGAGATATTAAATGCCGCACTGGAAAGTAATTTCAAATAATAAAATATCAATATTTACATTTTAATTACCCCTACTGAGAGCCGCTCTGTCATTTTCACTATTGCCGACGCAGCAAGGGGTAGTGGAATGACATTGCGGCTCTGCTTGCAATGACTATTTTGTTTCCATTAAAGAATGACAAGTGTTTTAGAGGCAGTGACTCTCAGTGTGTGAACAAGAATGACAGCAGATCAGAAAATTCCTATTAAGGGACTAAATGCCTCAACAAGAGAATTTACTCCGAGCTGCATTCCTCCTTGAAGCACATAAAACCCTTTCCAAATTTTCTGCTGAAAGTTTATTATTGGGGATGCCCAAGGGAAGTTTTAGTCTCCCATGAAATATTTAGATCCGTAAAACGTTATATGATGATTGTCAATTTAAAAACAATAATACTTGATGTGAACAAATATCCAGGAGTTATGTATAAATCACAGTGATGTCGGGGGTTTCTTTCTTATTTTCTTTCTTTTAAAATGACAATACCATTGATAAGGTTTCCTTGAAACATATCTATTTCCTATCGAGTATACAGACGAAAGCTTAGAATTCGTGGCTTAGAATGATCATAAGACAAACACTGGCTTATTTTCAGTATCTTTTCAATATTCTTTCATTGCACCCATTCATCTCGATCATAATTTTCTCGTCATGGAAAATGAAGTCAAGAATGGGTCACAATTTATATGTGCAAATACATATACATGCACATGTGTACTGTCTATTTTTTGTTACTTCTGTTATTTGTTAAAAATAGCAAATTCCAAGCAACTCTTAGAAGCTCTTACCAAATTTAATTACTCTTTATGGGATCTGAAGATGAGATTATGAAAAAAAATAAATAAAGGGTATATATTAGATGTGACATGCTGCATTCACAGGATAATAAATGAAAACAGTAAAGTCTTTCTTTGGGGATGGCTGTCAAAATTGTAGAGATCTTGAAAGAATTTTAATGCCTCAAGATATGAGAGAGTGCATGAGAGAAACTCTTCGGTCAGTCAGTATACTATGGTAGGAATTAACTGACCCCCTGTCTCAGAGCCTGCATTTATTTAATGTGTAGAGATGAACAACCATAAATGTGATAAATGGCTACACCAGGAGCCTGAATAGAATTTTTCAAAGGAGAGAAAAGGGAAATTAGGGAGGGCATCCAGATCAGAAAGCAGAAAATCCAGAAAGCAAAGTATATAGAGCCTTCACCTTCTCTTTCACTCACATTCTCTTTAAAACTTCGGTTTTGAAGTTGAAATAAAAATGTGCCAAAGACGTGGTGGGTTAATGCTTGTTTCCTAACTAGAAGATGTTCCTCTTAAAAGTAGAAGCGCCCAGGAAAAGTATTTCTTAAGTGTCCCTAATGCTTTTAGGACAAGACAGATCCCCATTTCTCAGCTACTAGCACCTTTTAATTTCTGGAAGAGCCACGGTTGAAAATCTTAATTAATTGTTCCATACTGCTTCAGGATCATTATGCAATGTAATAAAGGCCATGTAATTATGAAATTTTACAGCCATTACCAAGGCTGATGGCTCGTATTTCATCCTCAGCTGGGTCCGATAGCTTTTAGGCGCTCGGCTCCCCTTTGATGAACTACAGACAGATCTATCAGGCCCAAACAATATCCAGGCAAGGCAGCTATAATAGCTACCTACAGATGAAGCCATAGATAAAGATAAACTATAAATCTACACACACAAATGCAGGCCCATCGCCTGGGGATGACAGAGGAGAGAGGATGAGACACATGGGAAAGGTAGTTGCTTGCACATAGGCAGCTTACGGTGCCTCTCGCTCACTCCAGAACGGGTTGGATTTCATAAAGGACAGCGAAACCCAAGCGAACATCTCATTTATTCTCCCTATCTCGAAATCAAATGAGAGAAGGAAGGGGTGTGAGTATGTCCATGAGCATTGTATTTGGTGCATTATTCAAAGGGCAGAAACTACTCAGATATCCTAACATCTATTTCAGTGATGGAAAAAGAAAGGGGGGAGGGGGCGCTTTATTCACCGCACACAGCAATATCACAGCCATCCGAAATACGTACTCTGAAACAAATTAAAAGAGTATAGCTTGTGACTCTAATTTTTATTGACGCTTTTTATGTAATCATTTAATAACAAGGAAAGCCATGCTAAAGTGTGGACAGGGAAAATAAAATTGCATCCACGTATGACTGCAACATGCATAGCTTCTCCCTTTTAAAACTGATTTTGGAATGTAAGAATTCATGGAGCCTAGGAACTAGCAGAACTATGGTTGGCTTAACGTTATTTCCCACATATCTGCTTTTGTGGTATAAGCGTTGGCATAGGTGCTTTTAAATATAAAGTTAAGCGGAAAAGGGCCATCCAGGAGGCTCATTCAACAACTCCGGGAGCATCTAGTTCAACTCTGCCTTTGGGATACGGCTGCAGCTTTGCAGAGCTAATGCCTTCAGTCCTGATGATGGCATCAGCCTCATGCTGGCTCGTTTCATGAATATGACCAGACAGCTAGTCTGGGATGTGGTTTATCCAGCAGAAAAAGCCCATCTGAGGGTCAATCCAATTTGAGCTGCAAGCTGAAATGGTGGACCACGCAGGGCAAAGAAAGAAAAGTAGGGTACTGCAGCCTGGGTTTGAGCTGTACACTAGCAGAGGGTGTAGGGTGCATGGGGGTGGAGGTGGGGGGAGCTGCATATAAAAAATGGGGATAACACCAGAGAAGTGGCCATTCAGTCCCTGGAAAGTTCAGCTTGAGACAGTCCACGGGCCTCTGAATGATCTCTGCGGCCAACAGCTGCGTAATCTTGGTACCGGTCACTGAGTCGCTGCAAACAGGGGGTTTAAATGGGGTGCTCTAGTCCACAGTCCACTCCAGACAGAACATTCTGTGGACTGATGCTCAGGGGAAGGGTGTGGATCTGAAACATGTTTCCCCTACACAAATGGACAGTTTCTCTGCCGGAATCCCTTTCAATGCTGACTGTACTTTATTCTGCCACTGTGAGTTCTCTTCTCACTTTTGAGAGAAACAGGAACTTGGGTGAAATGCCCTTTCTTATTTGTGCCAGGACCAACTCCCAACCCCTTCCCACTTGTCTCTGAGGGGAAAAGGTCTCTCCTTCTTCCCTGGGAAGGCTTTTGCTGTGCTCTCAACCCCATCTGTTTCACCCTCTCCATGCCCAACACCTGCCCCCCGGAGCTTTTGTTCCATCAATTTCCTACCCAGCCCATCTCACTTTCTTGTGTTCTATTCATCTCTCCTCGTCCTCAAGGTCCATTCCTCTATCCTTCTATTTTCATAAAAGTCTTCTTTCCTTGCTCCACACTGGCCCCACTTCAATCTCTCTCTCCCTCTCTTCTCCTTCCAGCCTGTTTGCCATCAACATACCTGACTGACTGGTCCCCAAACACTTCCTTCGCTTGGTCCTCCACTACCGTTTATCTTCATTCCACTGAAGTCGGTTCACGTCTCAGCTCCTCTAACCTATGATCACCTAATTGTCAGATCAAATGGCCTCTTGTCCTTCAGATCCTATTTGATCTCTCTGAAATATTTAGCGCAGTCTGCCTCCACTTTCTCTTCCTGAAATACTTTCCTCCTTTGGAATTTGTACTGCATCTTTTTCCTGGCTTTCCTTCTTCTTCTGTGACAATCCTTTCCATGTGATGCTTTCAATAATTCTTTCTTGATTTCTTCTCTTTTCCCTCTGCCTGCAGACTTCTTCCCCCCAAAAAAATTGGACTTACATTTCCAACTCCTGACTGGACATTCCCATCTAAATGTCCCACAGACAACTCATCTCAAAATGTCTATAAAAGTCATTCCTGCCCTAAACTTATTCTAATAATACACTAAGCACTTTCATTTAAGGAGTACCTGTTATTGAGTGCCAGGCATTAGGGATACAACAAAAAGACAAACAGCCTGTATTTCTTTGGGAGTTTACATTCTAACATACTATGCAGAGAATGGCAAAGTTGAATGTACTCAAGATAGAGCCTTCTTGTGGTTCAGAGAACCACAGAGAGGCCCGCCTGGTGGGATAGAAATAGGAATGGGGGCTGGCAGTGGGGTGCTGTGGGGAGAGCAGTGGTCTGCAAGGGTTTTGCAGGTCACTGGAGAGATTCTAACTTTTACTTTGGGTAAGATGGAAATCCACTGTGGGGACTGGGAGGGAGAGGAAATTGGATGTGATTTGCATTTTAAGAGAACTGGATATAGGGGAAGAGTGAGACTTTTGCAAGCAGTTAATGGTCATGGATGGGCACTATTTCCACTGTATACATGAGGAAACTGAAGCACAAATTCACTCAAGGTCATATGGTTAAAAGTGTCATTTGAACCAAGCCATTTGAGTTCAGAACCTAGAATTTAACCACCATGCAGCACTGCTTCTCTTCCAATGTTCCAATCACCTTTTTTCTTTCCTCAAAGAAGCTTTATCATTTTGTTCTTCTGTGCTTTGGATATTTCATTACCTTTGTGTGGAACACTTTTTTGCTTCCTCTCTGCAGGACAAGTGCCTCTGAAACCTTCCATACCCATCTGAATATTTTAAATAAGCATTTCCTAACAACCTCAGACAGGGTAAGACTCCCTCCTAGGGCCTCCTCTACCACTTTGCCCTATTTCTGTTATCACATTGAATTGACAGTACTGAACTGATTTTCTTGTCTACCACATGAAACCACCAATTCATCTTTGTATTTCAGTGGTTGGAAAATAGCAGTCTGATCCCTTATTTTCTAATTGAAATTTATTTTCTGCATATGTTGGTCTTATCCATGTTTGGTGAATAAAAAAATAAATGTCTGGTGGGGAGGAGAGTGGTTAGGGCTTAGGTAAGGGAAAAAGCAGACAGAGTTTGTGAGGATAGATTATGGGCAATGCAGCTAGAGAACTTCCTAGCACCTATCTCCCCAACCCCCATAACTAGTCCAGCTTTATACTCGCAAGGAACTGGAGTTAAGAACACACCAAAGCCTTTTCACTGCTGCTGCACAGCTAGAGGTGACTCAGGCAGCTGAGTAATTCCTCGAGGGTAATACAGGATTAGCCTTGGAAGCCTGAAGAGTTTGAGAGAAAATGCATGAATGTCCCTCTTAGCCCAAAAAGAGCAAGCTAAAACCTCTTAAATGGATCTTAATCATCACCATATTTCCCAGCTTAACATCAAGTTACTGCTTCATTTGTAGGTTCAATTCTCCAGCAAGTTGGGCACCCAATTAATAGCAAAATTGTCTCAAGGAAACTCTGGAAAGCTAAATGCCCCAGCATGACAAATTACCAAGAGTTTATTCAATGAAATTCATAAGCACACAGGATATAAGCATAGGAGATGATTTTAGAAATTAGCTTATTCAAAATATTCATTTAACAGATGAGAACACTGATAGCTCTTAGGAAAACAAACTCCAACTTTATTAGACTTACGACATGTCAATTAACAGTTACTCTCATCAGCGACCAAGGGACTTAAACATGTTTTGTCAAACATGTTTTGTCATGCTACACGTTTGAAAAGGATTTTGATATGTATACTCATTTCTCAAAATATAAGTCCAATATCACAAACAGAACTAGAAAATGAGGAGAACCATTCTAATGACACAAATAAAGTCTAACTGTCCATCTAACATTACTGGAGGGATTGCTCCTTAGAAGAAAGGAAAAAAGTCACCTGGACATTTTTGCAAAGCCACGTGTTAGATCATAGTTAAAATATGTTAATAAACCATTTCTTTAATTAATTTGAAGAATTTTCGCATAAAATATAAGCCTTTAACAAGGGTGGCATGTCCCTCGCATCACTTGAAAGTACAAAATTTTAATTGGGCTTGTTTATTGAGGATATTAACAATTAAGTGATTAAATGTGGCGATAAACTTCAAAGCATCATGACGGTCAGCTTGGCCCCGTCCCCCACCCACCTCCCACCTTCCTAACCACATCTTCTACTGCTTTCCGCAAAACTAGCTTATTCTACTCCAGCCACTTGGGCCTTCTTACTATTTCTGGAATATCCAATAACTCCTGCCTCAGGGCCTTTGCACAAACTGCCCCCCCTCCACCCACCCCCACCCATTCTGAGTCTCAGTTTCAGTTTAAACTATACAAGGGCAGGGATTGTTATCACTTAGGTCACTGCTGTGTCACTACTGTTTGGCAAAGTCTCACACAAGATGTTCTATGGAAGTATTTGAATGAGCGAGCGAAGATATGAATGATAGTATGCTCAGCCATTAGCCTTGCGTTGTGAATTTAATAGGTTTTTAATGGAAGATGCTCAACATATGTTTCTTCTCCTACTTTCAACGCAAGGAAAGACCAATAAACTTCATTTGATAAGTAAGAAATATATACAATAATTTTTACCTCCAAAATAGCCATTGAATCTGTCCTCTAAAGAGCGCTTTAAAATGTTATTTTAAATTTCAAACAGATTAGAGGAATACTTGCATTTAGAAGTGGGAAAAAATATAATTTAACAAAGAAGCATTTGAAATAGACCCTAGTGTCACCTTTGAAATGCCTTCCTAACTATGCTAGGAGATATTGTCTGGCCCAATTGCATCTAGAATTTATGGACTTTAATATTTCCACCTTATCACATACCTAGGACAGAGATTTGCTTGTGAGTCTTCTTGCCTATTAGTACATCCTGTGGAATTCAGAAACTGCAATTTTCAGGCTCTGAAAAATCTCAGCAAAACCAATGGACTAAATATTCATATATATATATAATAAACTGGGTGTAAACTTCCATATCCTACTCAGACAAAGATTTTATAAAGATTTATTGCAAGTAATGTTTATTTATTGCACACACTTCATTAGAACAAATACGTATAACATCAGACCCACCATGTAAGCCTCTAATTGAAGACTGCATATGGTCATAGGCTGGGAGCTACTTTTAATTTGTTAACTCTCTTATCTTCAACACCACAAAGTTTATTAAAGCATAAACTCTTTTTTTTTTTTTTAATTTGCATATGGGCAGGAGGCACCAGGGATCGAACTCCAGACCTCCAGCATGGCAGGTCGGAGCTCTGCCTGCTGAGCCATGGCAGCCGTCCTAAAACATAAACTCTTAAGAGCAAATTGACTATATGAATCAATGTGACATTTGAAATAATGATGTGTTTTTAAAATTTTCATTTCTAAATTCAATTTTAATTTAAAATTAAATTAAAGTAATTTGGCATTTAATTATTAACAGTAAAAATATAGATGTAATGGTGTTACCTTTGAACTCTGCTTCATTTTCTATAGGCTCAAGGACTAGAAGGTACTTGAGCAATTAACATAAAGAAGAAACAACAGCTGGAAATAAAGACTAATTTAAAGCCAATTATATCCTAATATGAACCTTTCAAGGGTATGTTCTTCAGATAGTATAATCCCTGTTGTGCCCGATTAGGATGTTTCTCTATTTAAAACCGAATGTTTAAATTACTTCTGAAAACCATCAAAGAATTTACTTTTACATTCCTCTTAAAACTGGCAATATTTCTAGAGGTTTCTTCAAATTCTACAAAGATGACATTTACAAATGTGGTAAAGGAGACAGGGATTCTCTTTTGAGGCAGGCAACGCTAATAAGAAAGAGATGGTTCAATGTCCTAGGTATTCTTCCAAGTATTATTAATTAGGTGGGAAGCCATTCCCCACAGAATAGCGCAAGGTATTTATTAACACTTCAGCCCACAAATAGAACAAATGTACAGCAAAGGAGGTAATTATTTAATACACCATTCTCTTTATCAACTTGGCAGGGACAACCCAGAAGACAGTTTCTGATTATGATCTTTTTCATGATATTTAAATTGTGCTTCTTAACCTGGTAAATTAAAAACTACAGGGCAATCTCACTTAGATCACAGACAGAGGAGATCATATCAATTTGCAACAAAGTGTATGAATGCTCCTATCTGCTTTAATTACACCAGGAATTTAACAGGCAAATTCAACAGGATGAGAGAAGGATGGAGAACTAAATGTTATCTTTTGGCCAATGGCATTATCTCCCGGAGGTTGTAAAACATCGTGGAGTATGAACCTCTGCTTAATAGTAAGTTCGGGAGCTAATGATACATATGTAAAGGACACTTATTCAGATATTTCTAAGTCTGTTGGTTACTTTTGTGATCAGCTACCTTATATATCCAGGCTACAAGCATAAGATGAGGGACTAAAAAGAGGAATTATAAAGACCTAAATCTTTCTGCCTCTTAAAAGTCAGAATATGGATCACTAATATAGCTTTTTCACTTTTATTTTGTTTTTAGCCCACAGTCTTTAACGTACCCAGAAGATAATCCAGCATTCCTCTCATAGTGTTTATTTTACTCTTACTGCACAGACCTTTAGGTTTTTGTCACATGGTCCATTTACCTTTATAATCAAAGCCCTCACTTTGATTACACATTTCCTTACACATTTCAAGAATGGACATAGCAGGTCCTGGGCAACTTCAGTCCCCAACGGTTTGGGTTTCTTCCTCATATCTACAGACCAATTCCCTGGAAATGAGTTGACTGAAAACATACTCTTTGGTGAGCTTTCATCAACTGAGTAAACTGCATTCTGTGGTGGTGGTGATAGTGGCGGGGTGTGCGTTTGTCAGGTGGGGACGGGGTGCAGAGACAGAATGAGTTTTCTGATTCTACTATTAATCCCAGTTGATCAATTCCTATCCTTTCTATACTACTTGCAAAGGCAAATACTTCTAATGTTCACACACTGCTGAACTCCATTTTTTCTTTTTCTTGAACTATTCTCTATCTCCCTGGCAGACTTGGGGCTTCTTATGTAATCTTTTCAGTAGGATTCAGGCATGCAGTCTCTCCTGGAAGAATAAAAGAATATACCTTTTTTGGTTTCTTTCTGAAGTGACCCTTATAAATTAGCTCTAGCTAATATAAATATAAATGAGACATACAACAAAGAGACGTACCCAGGCGAAGGTGAATGAACTATCACATTTATCCCTAATCGGGAGAGTGGAGACTTAGAAAGCCATGTAGAAGCTTATCCTTTAATAATATTAAGAAACCTAGTGTTTCCCCACCCTAGGTTAGGACACCTTGTAGCATTTATTCCACATATATCTTGAACTGTTCTTTAAATTCGTGTTTTTGCCAACTTTCACATATTTCTATTGTTTTCCCAAATAGGCTAAAATTTTAAAGCAGAACCTTCCATAGCAAAAAAAACCCAACAACAACAACAAAAAAATCTCTATAATGTAGTAGGAGTGAATCTCTTTCTGCCTACCTACTTATTGATCTGTTCATTTTAAAACAGTCAAAAGGCCACACTTTTTACGGTGCATAGAGTCTTGTGTGTGTCATGCACACACTGGTTTGAATGTAGCATTTATTTTACTCATACTGCTGTCAATCAATCATTCCCAATATGTTCTCTTCCCCTCTGCCTACCTGTTGGCATTTAAAAATATGCACAGGTGTTTTTTGAACTGGGATTTTTAAGGGAGACTGAAAAGATGCTAAAAGTCCTACAAAACAAAGAACTTGCAACTCAAAATGCCAGTAGCATTCCATTACAAAACACTGAGCTAAGCTCACTGCAAATAAAAGCAGAAATTGAGCTCCTCAGTTGCCATGTACAACAATGCACACAGGACCATCTTCAAATGATTGACAAAAAATTGCGTGTTCTGAAATTTCCCACCGCACAGTCACATCTGTCCACTGAATCCATAAAAAGACACTATATTTTGGGGTTGTAGTAATGTTTCCAAATCTGCCTTCAAAATATTATTTTATATGGCATTTTTTGAAGTCCTCTTTCACCAATAAAAAAAAAAAGGTTGGGGAGAAAAAATAAATTTTTCTCTTTTGCACAAACATTCAAGAACTTTCTTCTATGTCGCTATAATGCCTGACAGCTCTCGAAGAGCAAAGAACTAGCAGTCTCCAACCCCAAAGTTGGAAGGTCATCTTGACAGTGTAGGTTTATAGCACATTAGGATTCTAGGCGAGTTTTGAATTTTGTTTTATTTTCCCAACATTAAGGTCTAATTGTTGCCTCTTGTGGCTTGCCATAAAAGTTAGCCTGGAAATGCATGGCATTTCAACATGTATTATTACCATTATTTCATTTATTTCCATTGATTCATTTTCAAAATCTTGATTACTTGTCAAGTGTATTCTCTCAGTCTACTCAACAGAAAAAATAGATTTATTATCAGTTAAACAGTGTTTTAACACCATTCTAAACTTTGCAAGATTCTTTCCTTATTAACATCATAAAGACAAGTAAAAGTTCCCTACATATCTTTTGAGAGAGAGACCATTTTTTAAATACAAATAAAAGATTATAAAATTACTATTTTTTCGTGTTTATACTCAATCCCAGGTTAAAATGCTGGGAAAATCTTTGGAGAATTGTTTCAAATATCAAAATAATAAAGACTTGATAAATTGAATTCACGTATCTTGTAAAACATCATTATTGATAACCTGAATAATACTGTCCAGGAGACAGATATGTATATAGAGTCAGCTGTGTGATTTTCGAGAAAAATCACTTAACCTTTGGATCTTGGTTTCCACAGATGAACAAAATGGGAGGGTAAACAGAATCATCTCCCAGAGATGCGGCAGGCATCAAGAGCAAGTGGACACCACGTTTATTTGAAATGACTTTGTAATCTGTACATATAACAATCATTTTCATCACTATTTTTTTCCTTAACAATAATAATCAGTCAGAACTGTAAAGGAGGGAGGCATTTCAGGTGAATTTCATCATGTGACAAATTATCCCTTAAAACTCCAAAACAGTTCTTAAAGATTTATGCCATCTCGGTTAGATTCCTTTAAAATGATTATATAATTTCTCTGTTTTCCTAAACAAACTCTATTAAATATATATTTAATTTTCTTGAAGCCTCTGAATCAGCATGACTTCAGGAACATCCGGATATCCTGTGCCACACCTTGATGCTCTCAAGAGATTCCTAGGTTATGGGGAGCTGCCCAAACCCACTTCACAGAAACTCTTGAGCCAGGTTTTTGAATACATGATCTGCATTTTATATTCGGCATGCATACTCTCTTATGTCCATGGGATTTACCTTTAGCATCAATCTCCCCTCAAGTGTGCTGTTCATCGAAAGAAAAGTTAAGCTAGTTAAAATGGTATATATAAAAAATATAAATAGCTTATAAGTGAGGGTCTGAGAACTTCTTTATAATTATAAAACCTCAGAAGTTCCCTCGGCTTGTTTTCCTTCTTTTTCAAATATACTCTAGGGAGTTGGTATTGTGAGAAATTAGATACAGTGTTATCCCTAGATATAGAAAAACTGAGTTGAAAGCCAGTGACATGATTGATTTAAATGGAAATTTCTGCATTTTACTTATTGTTTTCCTCTTAAATGATGAGACAAGCAATTTAAGGAATAGAAAATAATAGTAAGAGTTGAATTATTTAGCCTCATCTAAGATTAAATGATTGTCAAAGCATTTATGTAAAGTTAGTGTACTATGTAGAGTAATTTTATATAAACTTTATACAATTCGGCATTGATTTTGTGACATACTCTCCCAACCAACTTTAAGTCCAGACTATAAGTAAATGTTATTTGTATGAGCTCATTTAAAAGAACTCTTTATCAAAAATTCAAACATCTTTAATATACACAGCATTTCTCTTAGTGCTTAGAGCATTTCTCACATAAATTTATGTTTATAAATTTTCATAAACATTATTTCCCTCCAAATAACTAAGAAAATGGTTCTGTCTGATGAATATATACTTACATGTTTGCCAAAATGCATATTACTTATTTAATGCGCTACAACGGCTCTTTTCTCACCATTATATATAAATATGTCATTAGCTACATTTAAATATCTCCCAGGAAATCACCAAGCAAAGCTGTGACTTAATATGTGCCATGACCGCTTTTCAGAGTTCACTATCCTTTCCATTTTATTTTTAAATACCAAACATAAAACTTACTTCTTGGTCACAAAATATTGGTGCACATGTACTCTAGGCTTCCCAATAAATATTTATGGATTATGTTGCTGAAGGTGACTTGATGTGAACTAAGGCCTCCTTTCTGATAATAAAGCTATCATATTTATTTATTTGTTCATTTATAAAATTCAGAAAAAAAATTAATACTACACTCAAAAAAGCCTCATGAGTACAATGGTTTAGGACAGGGTTTCTCAGCCTTAACAGTACTCACATTTTAGGCCAAATCATTCTTGGTCGGGCCTGGGAGTAAGCTGCCCTGTGCCTTGTACAAGTTTAGCAGTCTCTGTGACTTTCATTTACTAGATATCAGTAGCATTCCCTCCTACTCTCTCTCCCCAATTATGACAATCATAAATGTCTCTAGACATTGCCAAATGTTCCCAGGGGGGTAGAGCGGGGTTGGGGAGAGATTGCTGCTGGTTGGGAAAACACC